>VWZG01003387.1:290084-308804 GCA_013396735.1 Grallaria varia | reverse complement strand
GCGCATGCGCCGCTCGCGGCCGGCGCCATCGCAGAGTGCGGGCGCGCTGGGCCGGTCATGGCCACCGACTCGTGGGCTCTGGCCGTGGACGAGCAGGAGGCCGCGGCCGAGTCGGTGAGTGCCCCCCGGGGGCACCGGGGGGTCGGGCTGGAGGAGCTCCTGGGGCTGCCGTCACCGCCCGCTCCGCACAAAAAACACGGCGAGCGCAAAAAACCCCTTTTTTCGCCCCATTTTGTGGCGCGGGGGAAGGGGAGCGAGGGCCCCGTGTTTGGCCATTGGGGCGCGGCCTCGGGGTGTCCCTGGGGTTGGGCTCTTCCTTTAGAAGCCACCCCCCCATCTAAATTTTCTATTGTTAATAATAATTATTATTCTTTTAGAAGCACTCCCATTTAAATGTATTATTCTTTATTATTATTTTTCTATTACTTTAGAAACACCTCCCATTTAAAATGTATTATTATCATCATTATCAGCGTCTTACTTTAGAAGCAAAACCCCCCTCTTTAAATTTTTATTATTCTTAATTAATTTATTATTAGACTCTTCCTTTAGAAGAAAAACATTTAAAATTTATTAGTTATAATATTACTATCATTATTATCATTATGCTCTTTCTTTAGAAGCAAAAAAACACCCACTTTTTATATTATTATTGCCATTATTATTATGGGCTCCTTTAGAAGCAAAACCCCCCCCCCCATTTTTTTTATATTACCACTGTTATCATTATTTTAATTTTCTTTTCCTTCATCCACTTTTTATGTACCCAGATGGCAGGGAATCCCTGCCCTCACCCTTCCCCTCCCTCCAGACACAGCACCAGCCTCAGCTCTGTCCAAAAAAACAAACAAAAAAAAATGCCTTTTGTCTCATTTTCTTTCATGGCAGGATCTAAATTTCTTCCAAAAATGTCCTGTTTTCTCTTTTTCCCCTCCATCCTGACTTCAGGCACCCACCCAGCCTGAGCCTTGTTTTCCAGCATCCAAAACCAGTTAATTTTTCTCTCATTTTTTTAGCGACAGGATCTATTTTTCACCCTTAAAAACGGTGGTTTTTGTTTTCCTGAGCCTCCCGAGCTTTGGGCATGGAAGGAGTTCCCTGAGCCCCGGGATGTGGGGAATGCCCTTGGCATTGCTGTCCCTGGCACAGCCCAGGTGGGGAAACAGACTCCTCCGAGCACAGCCTGTGCCACCCCAGACTGTGCTTGGCTCCTCTGCCCACCCTGGAATGTTGATTTTTCTCCCATTTTCCATCAGCAGAGCTATTGGGGAACAAAGATTCCGGGGAAAAAACTCTCCCTTTCCTGTGTTGTTGTTACAGCTTGGAAAAAGTTATATTTCTGTTGCTTAGAAATAGTTGTATTTGTCTTAAATTAACTTGAAATCAAGTTAATCTCATATTTCCATCCCTTCCCATGGAGCAGGGTGTTGCCCTGGTCTTGTGCAAGACTTGATATAAATCCAAAGCACAGATTTATCCCTGCTGGAATTGGAATGTAGGGAGCCCTCGAATTTTTCAGGTTTTGTGTTTTTCCTCGTTTCCAGCTGAGCACTTTACACTTGAAGGATGAGAAGACTAAACCAGATACCAATGGTGAGTTCCAGCTGCTCAGGTGGGACTGGGAAGGGGTGGAATGTTTTCCCGTGCTGCTGCCAAAGTAAATATCTGACATATCATGAAATTCCGCAAGGGGGAAAGACAAAGCTGAGATTAAACAGCAGCAAAGACTAAATATTTTGCTGTCTGCAGGGAGCCGGCTGAGCACAGTGTTGGTGTGGTTGATAAGCTCTGCTCTGAGCTGGAACTTGGGTTTGCTCTGCACAGCCGTGGAGCAGGGTTTCATGAGGTTCTCCTCAGGAAAATGAGCTGTCCTGTGGCTTTTCCCACAGTATTCCCATCTCCAGGGGTGTGGGATGTCCCTGAGGCCTTGACCTCACATGTGCCCCCCCAAAACTTTCAATTCAGGTGCCGTTGTCAAGACTGATGACAACGTGGAGAAGACAGAGGATGAAGAGAAGGGTAAGTGCCTTCCTGAAAAGTGCTTTGGCAAGGAAATTAACTTGATTATAATTATATCAATTTAATATTTTACTTTATTTTAAGTAAGTAAATCTGCCTTGTGTCCCAGGACAGCTGATCTTGTGTCCCAGGACGGCTGATCTTGTGTCCTGTCCCCAAGGACTTAATTGTAACACATATCCTTCCTTCGTAATACTTCTAAAGTTATTGTGCCCTGTAATAACTTGGGAGACTCCTGGATTAGAGTGGAGGGGAATAAGGGGATAGCAGTGTCCTCAAGGCAGGACTGGATACAGGAGCAGTTGGATAACCTGGAGCTGGGATTGCTGTGGCAACCAAGATGTTGCCTTTATGCAGGGGCAGTTCAGAGGTGGGTAACGACATCTTTCAGAAGGTGGTTTTAGGAAGCAGGTTTTGTAGCAAAACCCCAAAGTGCAGCAAGTTTAACCTTGTTTTGGTCTCACGCTCGGCCCTTGCAGTGTTTCAACCCTGGAACCTTTTGAAGTACCATTTATCCTCAAACTTCCCTTAGAAAGAGAAATAAAACCATGAAAGGTGTCTGGCCACATGTGAGAGTGTGGCTCGAAGGGACCTCTGCCCTGTCCCAGGTAGATACTAAGTTAAAGTATCTTAGATAAGCAGAGTTCTCGATCTGTTAAAGTCCCCCTTAAAACAGTGCTCCCTTGGTTTGTCTTCCTGGGTATTAAATGTGAATCCCTGGGATCTTTTGACGTCTCATCCAGGAAGTTTGGGCTTTTTAAGCCATTACTCTCTAATGAAGAATGTCAGTATTTGGATGGATTTTGTCCCTTTTAACTGGCTGAGCGTTTCAGTGGGAGCAACATCTGGAACAGGCAGCAATTGATGGATCTGTGTTTCCCACCTCCTTTCCCAGAGGACAGAGCTGCCCAGTCCTTGCTGAACAAGCTGATCCGCAGCAACCTGGTGGACACCACAAATCAGGTGGAGGTGCTGCAGAGGGACCCCACGTCCCCCCTCTACTCTGTCAAGTCTTTCGAGGAGCTGCGCCTGTAAGTGCCTGCTGGGATGAGCCAGAGCCTTTTCTGCACGGAGGTCTGAAATCCTGGGAGCAGAAATATTGAACAGGCTCCCTTGGGGCTGTATTTCTCAGTCAGTTGCAGGAAGCCTCATTCTTGAACTCAGGGAGAGCAGCACTGACTCGGTTTTGACAGTAGATGTGAGTTTGGAGCCTCCCCTTGTGTCCTGAAAAATTCCCTGGTTTCCTAGGAGATGCCACGTAAAAGCACATGGGTTTGTGTTTCAGATTACTGCCAATCTGTCATTAATAAATGAGTGTATCGTTTGTATTGCTTAAATGCAAGGAGAGTTGTTTTGTCTGGGTGCCTTGTGAGGGTTTCCATCAGAAACAAGCTGTGAGTAGCACAAAGGGAAAACCTTGTGTTTTCCAGCAATACTGGATTTATGTGGAGAAACCAGTAGCATTAGTGTTTTCTGACCCTTCCCACTGAAAACCTTGACCAGTGCAGCTTTCAAGTGATGATAACTCTACTTAAGGCATGATTGATTTATATATATGTATGTATGAATTAATGTGCTAAAGAATCTGTCCCACTGGTTTATGTGGTTACACTGTTCTCAGGTTTGTTGCTCTACAAGCTCCACAGGGAAATGGGAGCTGAGGAACCTTGTCCCTGTGAAATGTCAGGATGCTGTTTTGCTTTGTTAATGTTAGTGGTTGAATGTCTCAAAAAAAAAAAAAAAAAAAGCTGAGGTCCTGCAGGGCCTGTTTGACTAATTCCTGTATTTCAAAGGGCAAACAATCCCGGGGAGTTAATGATGGGGGCAGCCACACTAATTGAGTCTTCATTTTGTTATGACTCGGTGTATCCTTGGCAACTGGTGCCGAGCTGGGCTTTGTCTGTCCTTGCTGAAGCAGTACAAGGTTACATTTTCAAAGAGCTTTTGTTCCCAGCCTTCCCTGAAAAGTAATACAGGATTTTTGCAAAAGCATGTTGTGTGGAGTAGGAAGTTATTGCAGCAGGAAGTGTGGGCAGGAAACCTTTACCTGCCTTGAAAGGAGAGCCCTTCTGAGAGCCCTGGAAGCATCCAGGAAGCACTTGAGGCTCAGCAGCTAAGAGTTTCCAGCACCATAACCTGGATTGAGGTTATTGTGGGATCTCCTTGACTGCACAAGTATCTGCTGAGAGTAGAAAGCTCCTTTGAGAGAAAGCAATAGGTGAGAATTTGCTGATCAGCAATGTCACCACAAAATTTTGGGTGTGAGGGCTGGGTTGTACCCATGGATTACAAAGTGTAGCCACAGCAAACCAATTATCAGTCATTTTCCTGAGCCAGCGTCGCTCTGGTGTTCCAGTGTCAGTTGTATTACAGAATCCACATGACCTCGTGAAGTCCTTGCAATGATCTCATGATGCTTCACTTCATCCTGTTCCTCACGTACCGAGGTCACTTTGTCCCACGTTTGAGTCATCAAGGAGTGATAATTTTGGCACCAAGATTAGTCATGGCTGAGGAAATGGGATTGGCCTGAAGGACAGGATTAATGCTTTCTGCTCTGGGATTCCTGGATGGTCTGAAAAGCTGCTTTGGAACAAGCAGTGCTGGCCTTAGACACAAGGTTTGTCCTGGAGCTGGTATGGGCAGGATGACTGTCTGAATCCAGGGGCTCTCACAAAGCTTCCTTTCCAAACTTCCTGCTGTCACTTGCAACTTCCAGATGCTGCTCATAGTTGTTTCACTGGTGGGACTGTAGCAGGGACAGCTCTATGTCATCTTCTTAAGCTTTTTTCTCACCTTTTTGTGCACAGATGAAACCCAAATGTATTTTAAAAGGTCACAATGTGAAAATTTCCTCTTTCCAGGAAACCGCAGCTCCTGCAGGGAGTCTATGCCATGGGCTTCAACAGACCATCCAAGATCCAAGAGAATGCCCTGCCCATGATGCTTGCAGAACCGTATGTACACATTCTTCCCACTCCCTTCCAGTAGGGAAGGATTTGAAAGGTTCAGTTTGCCCTTCCTGGACTTTGGAGGGGAGGTGGTGGTGGGGAAGCTGTCGGGGTATGGACTAAGGGTTCCCATGGCACGGTGGTCGGGAACTGGGGGACACCAGCCCTGGATGTGTCCTTTTCCTAGGGCTAGTACCAAACACTCAGTGCTGTAGTGTTTGCCTGAGGTCAATCCCATTTTCCTCATCAGTTTGGGGAGAAATAATATGAAATAGCTCAGAAATCCCGAGTGGGTGGGAATAGCTGAGGTGCTGCACTGCCTGTGTGGCTGGTTTCCCTCTCCACAATGAAATGTGTAAGGTCCTGAGAGAGTGGTGGAGACATCGTGGAATGGGAAAGTACTGACAGATAATCACAGTTCTCCTTCCAAATCTCCATAATTAAGAGGTGCTGACAGGAGAGTTGGGCGGGAAGTATTTTCCACCCCATGGAGCGTAGCTGGTCAAATTAGCCACCAGTCCAGAGCAGGGGTAAATGCCACAAGTACCCAAACTCCACCTGCTGTGTTCTCTGTCCCACCCCACCCCGGAGTGTGTTGTCTGGGGGATTCACTCTGAGCCCATGCCTGCTGTGTCCTGCAGCCCTCAGAACCTGATTGCACAGTCACAGTCCGGTACTGGCAAGACAGCTGCCTTTGTCCTGGCCATGCTGAGCCGTGTGGAACCTGGGAACAAGTATCCACAGGTAAAGTTGGTGGGATGTGGCTGTTCCTTGGTGGTGCAGTGCCATCTAGTGAATGCCTGGGAGGCCTTGGAATGTAAATTCATGGCTCGATGGAGCCATGATGCTGTTTCTTCTGTAAACTGCCTGATGGGGCTGGAGATTTGGGGATCTGTTAAAATGCCTTTAGTTCAAAAGGTGTGGATTTTCCTCAAAACTTGTTCCTGTCAGTCCATCACACAGGATGCCATTTGTGTGTGAGGAGTTAAATCGTTCTGGGAGGAATTAAATCAGAGAAATACTGCAGGCTGAAGGGTTGTTGGGAAAGTGGATTTGGGATGGATGAGAACAGAGCAGACAATGCCTGAAAAGAGGCTTTTTAAACCTTATTTCTTTATGGGATAGTTGAGAAACTGTTTAGCTACTTGCATGTTTTCTTGAGGAGGACTTCAGCAAAGATTTTAAAAAGCGAGTGTGATAGTGTTGCCGTGGATGTTGATCATCTCAAACTCATTATCCTTCTGCCCCTGCAGTGTTTGTGCCTTTCCCCAACCTATGAGCTGGCACTTCAAACAGGGAAAGTGATCGAACAGATGGGAAACTTTTACCCAGAGCTGAAACTTGCGTACGCCGTCCGAGGGAACAAACGTGAGTAATGGGAATGGCACCACCAGGAATGGGAAAACAGTGTTCCTTGGGTGCACCAGGAGGTGAAATAGGCTGGGGCAGAGCATTTCCCTGTGTGCGCAGCCATCCTACAGCAGCCTTCCTTTCTCTCTGGGCAGTGGAGAGAGGGCAGAAGATCTCAGAGCAGATTGTCATCGGCACACCCGGCACCGTGCTGGACTGGTGCTCCAAACTGAAATTCATAGATCCCAAGAAGATCAAAGTGTTTGTCTTGGATGAGGCTGACGTGATGATCGCGACCCAGGGCCACCAGGACCAGAGCATCCGCATTCAGAGGTGAGGGTGGCCCTGCAGGGACAGCTGGGCTGCAGGCTCAGCTGGTGCCTTCACTGATGAAGCAACAAGATTCAAAGGATAGATTTAGCTCTAATCCAGCTGGTTATTAGAGGCACAGTGTCAGGGGATGACAAGCAGTTTAATTTCCTTACAGGATGAAAAGCCTGTCCCTGGAGCGGGGTTTATTCCTTTTAGGAAGGCTAGTATGGGTGCCTCTGGTCCATGAGGGTGGGAAAGATTAGCATGAGTCTTTCCAGCCAGTGAAATACCTGGTCCCGAGGTTGTGGTTCTCCTTTGCCTGTAGCATTAATCCCATGAGGATATCAGGAGATGATGGTGGTGTTTGGGAACCCTGCCCATTTTCCTCTCTGTTGCAGAATGCTCCCCAGGGACTGCCAGATGCTCTTGTTTTCAGCCACCTTTGAGGATTCTGTGTGGAAGTTTGCTCAAAAAGTTGTTCCTGACCCCAACATTATCAAACTGAAGCGTGAGGAGGAGACCCTGGACACCATCAAGCAGTATTATGTCCTGTGCAACAACAGGGATGAGAAGTTCAGAGCTCTCTGCAATATCTACGGCGCGATCACCATTGCCCAGGCCATGATCTTCTGCCACGTGAGTGTTCCCAGGGAATGTTAGTCCCAGTGACCCCAAACCATTCTCTGATTCTGTAGTAGCTGCTTGTGCCAAAAACCTGGCCAGACACAGTTTTCAGAAAGAAACATAGCACATAAATTGCCCTTTTTGGCTTCTCTGTCTCCTGCTTAGAGTGAAGTCCTGAGAGCCATGTTAGCTGCTTTGTTCCCCTGAGGTTGTCCATCCAAGAGACCACATTGGTCATTTTTATTCCTGAATGGTCATTTTATTTCCTCAAGTCCTCTGAAGCAAAGATCAGAGTAATGCACAGTATTCCAAAACAAAGGACACTTGGAATTACTAGGGGAAAAAATCAAGTGAGATGGAAAATGGATGAAAATCAGACAGAATGAGGGGTGGGGAAATTTTTTGCTTCTGTGGCTGATACAAGGCTGTCCCCTCAGGTAATTGGATGTAGTGGGTTGACCCTGGCCAGATTCCAGGATTCACTAAATCCTTCTGCAACTAGGCAGAAAGGAGAGGGGTCATCCACTTACCACCTTTATGGGCAAAAACCAACTCAAAGTGAGATAACACCTAGAATTTATTACTAACAGGATAAAAGCTAAGCTAAATAGTGAGAAATAAAACAATCTTAAAACACACACCACACTCACTTTCCCCCCACCCCTCCTTCTGTCCATGGGGGTTGCAGTGGGTTGCAGTTGCTGCCGCTTGCGATGTGAGTTCCCCCACCCCTCGTGGTCACTCCTCCATGGGGGGCAGTAAAGGTTGAGTCCCTGCAATGTGAGTTCCCCCACCCCTCGGGGTCACTCTTCCATGGGGTGCAGTACAGGTTGAGTCCCTGCACCCCANAGGGCCACAGCTCTCACTCGGGTAAAACCTGCTCCAGTGTGGGTCTGCCTCTCCATGGAGCCGCAGGTCTCCCTCAGGGCTCTGCTCCATCCTGAGCCTCCCACAGGGTCACAGCCTCCTTTCAGGCATCCACCGGCTCCAGCACGGGCTCCTCCATGGGCTGCAGGGAGGTCTCTGCATCCCCATGGTCCTCCATGGGCTGCAGGGGTTTGAGCTCTGAGTCCTTCCCCTGCTCCATGAGGTGCCTCCTCCCCACCTTCTCCAGCGCCCTTGATGTCTGCCTTGTTATCCCATGTTCTTGCTCTCTGGAATTTCTTCTGTGCAACAACTTCCAATTCTTAAATATGTTATCACAGAGGCGTTGCTGTGATCTCTAATTGGCTCGGCCCTGGCCAGGAGCTGGATGTCCCTCCTGGGGCCAAGTGTCATTGGCTCCCGTGGGACAGGGGAAGCTTCCAGCAGCTTCTAACAGAAGCCACCTCTGCAGCCCCCCTCCCACTACCAAAAATTCCGCTCCAGAAACCCAGGACATTGGGGATACACCTCTGGAGTCTCCCTGTGGATTACACAGAGGCTTTGTTTTATTTTCTGGAGGCCACCATAATACTTTTACGGAAAACCCAGTGCTGACAGCACAGAACAGCTGGGTAAACGAGTTCAGGCAGGATAAAACTGTTTGGAGTCTGCAGTTTGCTTTTAGGCCATCTCAAGACATAATCAGAATTAAAAAAACTGCATCTTAATTGGAAATTGTTTAATTCAGTGCTGCGTTAGAGCCTCTATGGGATTTCCCAACTACACAGAGTTCTAACCCTGCCATTTGCCAGGCTGAGTAGTTGTGTTTTTGTGACCATTTTCACGAGTTTTCAGTGTACACGTGTCATGCCAGTCTCCAGCAGAGTGGAATCCAAGAAGCAGAGCACAAAGAAAAGGTGTCCTTCTCTTAATCTAGGGCTCCTGTAGTGGCAGAGGCCCATTCTCCTTATTGTGGTACAGGGAGGTGATGGTCACAGCACTTGGGAACCGTTTCCTTTCGAGATACCAGAACAGCTTCCAGTGGCCCCCAGAGAGATTTATTCCCGCTTTCCAGCATTAAAACTGCCTCCCATCGTGGGGCTGTGTGTTCCAGACTCGGAAGACAGCAGGGTGGCTGGCGGCAGAGCTGTCCAGGGAAGGCCATCAGGTGGCCCTGCTCAGCGGGGAGATGATGGTGGAGCAAAGAGCTGCCGTCATCGAGCGCTTCCGAGAGGGCAAGGAGAAGGTGCTGGTGACCACCAACGTCTGTGCCAGAGGTAGGACATGGCACAGTGGGGCCAGGGAGGGCTTGGAAACAGCACTTCCTAGATAACAAACCCCTGGCCAGCTCGCAGGGAGAATTTCCATCCTCAGATATTGCAGTTGGGATAAATTAGTGTCCTTACAGTAAGGATGCCTGTGGGCAAACACAGAGTTCCTTGTGGGCTTCCTGCAGCTTGAGATGGAAAAGTCCATCCTGTGGGAATTTTCTGCTTCTGGCTTGTGCTGCTGACCCTGAGGGTTTGCAATAAACATGTATTGAAGCACAGAAAGCTGAAAAATACTGAGATCCAGGTCAGTATTCCAGTAGGAATTTGTGTTGCAATTTGACATCCTAGAACAGTTAAGACACATAGTACTTGGGAAAAAAACAAGTGGCCTTTAGAGCTTTTCAGTGGAGGAGTTTCCAAAGTATTTAAGTGCTGGTGGAGTTTCCAGAATATTTATGCTGGTTAGTGCACCTCCATCTGCTTTTCCTTTGGCTGTTTCAGTGGGATTTTCTGTTCTAACAAGCTGGGTTTTATTTCCTTGAGGATTTTGTGGCAGAGCTCCTTTTGAGAGTCTGAGGAGGCCGTTCCTGCTCTGAAAGGATTTAAATGTGTCACATGATGTTTTGTTTTTGTCAGGGATTGATGTGGAGCAGGTCTCTGTTGTCATCAACTTTGACCTTCCTGTGGATAAGGATGGAAACCCAGACAACGAGACCTACCTGCACCGGATCGGCCGCACCGGCCGCTTTGGCAAGAGGGGCCTGGCCATTAACATGGTGGACAGCAAGCACAGCATGAACATTCTCAACAGAATCCAGGAACATTTCAGTACGTACCCCCAGGCCTTCCCCCGTGAAATTCCTGTAGGATTCTCAGTACTGGACGCTGATGGGTGTTTGCTGAGCCTTGAGCGGGTGGCAGAGGAGCACTGCAGGTGTTTGTAGTATCACTTGGGGTTGTGACCTGCTGCCTGTGGCAGAAGTCAGGCTGGGTTTGCACACTGGAGTACCGAGAAGTGCCTTTGATAAAAGGAAAAATGTTTTAATTTATAGTTTTTGTAGTTTAATTTGTGGACTGGACACTTCTTGATAAACCAGAACTCCTCAAGTCCAGCTGAGGAGAGCAGTGTTCCCTTATCTGTGATGTGCTATGAAATGTGCTAACTTATTTCTCATCTTTCCCAGACAAAAAGATTAACAAATTGGATACTGATGACTTGGATGAAATTGAGAAAATAAATAACTGAAATAGCTGCTGGAACTGGTGTGTGCCCTGCTGTGGAAGCTCTCCCACTACAATTGGATCAGCGTTTGGATTGGCACAGCCTCTCGGCTCCTGCCAAAAAGGACTCTTCCAAGATATGAATACACAAAAATTACCTCATTTTCAAAATTGCAGTCGGACTTCAAATTGTGTAATTATGGGGAGGAAGAGGAAATGTTTACAGAAGCTTTTAACATTTCTTAGTTTAGCCTTAAAATGGGATGATCTTTGGAATTCTGAGAAATACACTTGCCAAAAGAGGGGCAATATGGAATTATCTGAAATTTAAAAACAAACAAACAAAAAAAACCCAACCAAAAAGCATTATTGCCTTTGATTGGAATAATGTGCAGCATTAACCTGATCAGTTTAAATTCAACAACTGAATATATAATGGACACAAAGAAAAAAAATCCAAACAAGGCAGCTGGTTTTTGGCTAAATACTCAACTTGTACAAACTAGGATGTCATTCTCTTGGCACTCCCCTGAGCTCTTTCAGACTCATTTCTGGCTTCCTGATGGATTTGCCCTGCTTTTCCCTACGTAAATTGTCCTGAGGATGTTTCTAGTAGCTCCTACTTGCAAACACAGGTGCAGTGTTGCTTTTGCTGGGCAGTTTTTTCTTTTCCCTTGTCCTGGATTTGTTGGAATGGCTGTTCCCCATGACATGGGGTGGTGGTGACACTACAGAAGTTCATCCAACGTGTTTCACCTGGCTAAGGGGTGGGTGGGTGGGGTGGGAGGGGCAGTATGAAGGGAACTATACTAATTAATTGTCTGCTTCAATTCCCCTCTGTGAATCAAATTCCCCATGTGGTTGAATTCCCCAGGCTGTGAAGCCTAGCATGGATAATGTGCAGAGCTGCTGGGCTTCATCCATCGGTTATAGGAATAAAAGAAACCAAAAATCATGACAGCCTGTATTGACCCCAAAAATTCCCTTTAGAACACCAAGTTTACCTGTTACAGTACCAGAGTTTTGAGTTAAATTGCTCAGCCAAATTGGAGGTGGGAAGTGCTCCATAGTGCAAAATAGGTCAATGGTCCCTGCCCCGGGGCCTTCCATGGAGGAGGAAGGATTCCCAGTTCCTGGAGAAGGAAGGATTTACACCTCCTGTGTGTTGGGACCATTCTTGGGTGCACAGCTGGAAGCCTGTGGGCTGTTCCCCAGCCCAGTTTCCAGGAGGAGGCGGCTCCTGAACCAGAATTTAGGGTGCACAGCTGTCTGGTGGGGGGAAATGGGACAAATGTGAGCAGCCATGGCCCTGCTACTCAGTGTGGGAATCACATCAAAAACAAATGTATAAATTGTAAATTTAAACTATGACTTGTTTTCTTTGCAATTCTGGCCACCATATTCTGTTCAAAGACAGGAACATGGATCCTTTTACCAAGTAAAAAAAGGCTCATTTAAAATGTACCTAAAATTTTAGGAAATTGTGCACCCTTTTATCAATTTGTATAAAGGCTTTAGTGAAGAAAAAAAAAAAAACAGCTTAAAATTAAACTTTTTGTATTCTGGGGTGTATCTATTTTTATTCTGTTGGAATCCTATTTAAAGTGGCAGGTGAGTGAATGCTTGCGTGTTGAGTGGAAGACTTGATTTAATCACCTACTTTTCCAGTACAGCTGAATGACCTGGTGACAGCAGAGTATTGGGCTGAATTGTCATGGAAGCTGCTGCTGGTCCTGTGTGCTGTTTCTAATGTACTTTTAATTGGAATAAAGAACACATACTGAATGATCCCCTTGCTGATTTCTTGCTTGAATGCCCTGTTGGTGTTTAAAAGCCTCGGTAAGGACGTTTGCAGGCAGGAGTCCTGGGAAGTTTTATATTTGTGACCTTGTCACCCTGTGACTGAATTTTAATGCTAGAATTCTTAAAAGATTCCCTCAAGGAAGTTTGTGAAGTGATGTCACACAATAAATGAGGTCAGATAAATATTGTTCTTCCCCCCTAGTGCTTCTTGTGCTGGACTTGGCAGAGTTGCGGCTCAAACCTCCCCAGACGAGTTTTGAAGGCAAGAGAAGGAGAACTGAGGGAGAAATGAGGTGTCTTCCCTGCACTGTGCTTGCCTAGATCAAGACTTGATGATTTTGGACAAAGTAATCATTAAAATAGCCATCTTCGGAGATGCTGTAGCCTGGGTGAGGTGGTCAGAACCAAACTCATCCAGCTTTATCTCAGATATCCAGGAGGAACATCTTCCAGCACGAGAAGTCCGCTGTGATCCAAGTTATTATATCATCTTTCTCTTCTCTTCTTGCTTGGAGCATCAGCCCTTGTGCTCTCACATCTCTGTGGTGCTCCCTGTGTTTGGTCACAGCTTGTCACTGAACCAAAGGGCTTCCTCCTCCACTGCAATCGTGTATCCAGCACAGGATGGAGACCCAAACTCCAGGAAGGCCAGTGCAAGGTGGTGTTGAGGGCAGCTGACCCTCCAAAGGGTGATTTGGGCAATCCCTGAGGTACTTGCCATCAGATCAAGGGCATGTCATAAGAGGAAATGTGATGGATAAACCTCCAGCTTATAAAAATCATTTGAAATTCAAGTTTCAGCCAAAAAGGTTTTATTGGTTTTACTAACAGGATGGAAACACTCTGAAATAGTGAAGTAACATAGTACACAAGAGTCAGAAAGAGATTTAACCACCTAATGCTGAAGGGAACATGGAAGATGGTTCGTTTTCCTGAAACTAGATGAGATACTGTGGTTTGGTTGAAGGCATCCATGTGTTTTGATGTCCAGGATTGCTCCAGGTACTGGTTTTATAAAGCCACTGGACCCTGAACACTTCATTTAACATCAGATACTACACTCCTGATCAGCATCAGCCTTCTCCCGTTTTCTGCTGAGCTGATTTGGCAGTTACACTGAGGTTCAAAATAAACTGGGTTTGCCTCAAAGCATTTAAACTCACTCATCTCTGTGGCAAGGGGTCTGCTTTTAAAGTAGATTGAATTATTACATTTGAATTTCCCTTAGAAACTAAAAGACACTTCTTTTTTTTTTTTGGCACAAGCACATTTTATTAATCTAAATCTGCCAAGTCACACAACCAGCCTTTTAATGATGGTTTAGTTAAAGATGGTGTGAACAAATTCCTCAGTAAAATCCCATTAATACATTTTTATTTAAAAATTCCTAAAGCAGCACTTTGCTTCTTGGACGAACTCACTTCAGTGTAAAGGTGTTAAATGGAATTATTTGTAACATCCCTTCTTATTTATGGATCGCATAAGCTGAATGAGAGGAGGAAAATGAAGGAGAAAATCCTGTTGCTTGCCAAGGCAGCCAAAATAATAACTATTTGTTTTACAAAGGTGATTTAGTCACAGTGAAGAGCTGGACTGAGGTTACCCAGAAAGAGCTGAGCCCTCACAGGTATTTTACCATCAGTCTTGCAATTTAATACTTCCCAGTAACCCATTAATGTGTTACTATTGCTATTTCCAGATGTTCTGGGGTCTGATCTCCTTTTCAGTCTCTTGAGAAGATATTTAGGATGATGACCAGCTACTGAAGGTGGTCCTGTAGGTAAAACAGTACCTTCCCAAATAGGTGTATCTGCATCTGGATCCACTCTGGGAAGGGGTAACTTCCCAAAATACAGAAAAGGACAAGGGGAGAGGTCTTGGAAACTTGAGTTTTCAAAGAAGGACATCAGCAACTTCAACAAACCAAAAAGGTGGAAGGTTGGTGAAGCTTGGAAAGCAATTTGTGATGGCACAGGTGAGACAAGCAGGTTTAGACATCTGGAATGCTATTTCTACACATCCATAACTCTGCTTCACGGGAATTTGGGGAAGGTGGTAAGAAGTAGGCCCAGGAAATATCAGGCTCAGTTATTTTGGAAGAAGCAATGCACCCCATTCAGCACAACGCCCCACCTCCACATGCCTAAATATCTGCTGCCTTGTGCTGCTCGTCCCGTCGGATGCACAGCACGGACTTGTGGAGGATCCCACACTCGTGGAGGGACTTTGTAAGGTCAGAGAAGCTCCTCCGGGGCACCTCCATGGTTTCAATGCTGCAGTGCTGGTAGTTGGCCAACAATTCCTGTCCTGCCAAGGCAAGGACCGTCAGGAGACTGTCAGAGGGCTTGAAGTGGTGCTCAAACCTCTGGCCAGAAGGGGATCGCACTGCGAGCAGCACCAGCGGCTCTTCCAGGCCCAAAGGGGACACGGAAGGGCTCTCCTGCCTCATCTTCCCTCCCCGCTTCTCAGAAGGACAGCTCTCTGCAGTGGGGGTGGCACTTCCCAACAACATGCTGGCAGATCCCTGTTCTCCAGATGGAGTTTTCCTGGATTTCGGAATGTCCTCCTGCCCCTCGCTCACTGCCAGCTGGTCGGTCCATCGAGCCAGCGCTTCCACAGCATCGCTCCCTACGCCCTTCCAGCCGATGGAAGGGAGCACCCGGTACTTGTTGAGGGAACAGGAGCTCTTCAAAGGCACTTGCTGCAGGAGGTCTGGGATTTCCTCGGGAGACACTCTGGTGGGTGGCAGCGCCGGTTTTGTGAGCGGTGCCCTCTGGCTTCTCGCTAATTCCCAAGGAGAGGCTGCCGGTGGGGAAGGTGGCACTTGGCACAGGCAGGCTTCTATGCCCTGGGGGTGGCTGAAGCTTGGCCTCCTGCGTCCCTTGGCAGATTTGGGCCTGGCGACGTGCATGGCAATGGTGCTGGCCCAGGGGAGAGCAGCTGTGCTTGCAGGGAAGAGGAGCTGAGCTGGTGATGAGTCCAGGAAAGCCGCTGTGGCCATCGCACCTGCGGGCCGGGAGCAGAGGGAAAAGTTACAGGAACGTGCCAGGAAGCTCCCAGAGGGTTTAATCTCCCTCTGGCTCCCACACTGTGCTGCGTGTCAACTAGAAATAGAATCAAAGTGGTGTGTCACTGTGTGGGCAATGCTGTGGTGCAGTAAGGTCTGAGTCAGAGGCAGTGGGAAACTGTTATTTATAGATGTGTTATTTGTCAGGAATTGTGTAAACTTGACCCAGAGCATCAGGAAGTTGTGCCCTTCCCCACAGAAAGTAAGATTTTTGATGGAAAGATCAATTTTATGGGTTTTTTTCTGAAGCTGGAAACCCAGTGCAAATGGGAGTTGAGTGAACTTCAAAGCACAGCTGTGCCCTTTTCCCTGTTCCTTCAGTGGCAGATTGAGTTCCCATTGCGGATTTTGGGCTAAGGCTGCCTACACTTTGCTTTTTAAACACCTCTGAAGATCCTTGAGATTGAAAAGGATTCAATGCAGAGAAATCCATTCAGACTCTTCTGTGACCAAAACCCACTTAACAGAAATTGATTTACCCGAGGGAATGGCTGGAGCTGTGCCAGGGGGGTTGGGGTGGATCTCAGGAAAAGGCTCTTCCCCCAGAGGGTTGTGGGCACTGAACAGCTCCCCAGGGCAGTGGGCACGGCCTCGACGCTGCCAGAGCTCCAGGAGCATTTGGACAATGCTCTCAGGGACAGGGTGGGATTTTGGGCTGTCTGTAAGTTGGACTGGATGGTCTTTGTGGGTCCCTTCCAGCTCAGGACAATTTGGGATTCTGTGATACAACCTCCACTGGAGATGAAGCCACATTCTGCTGTGGGTTCCCCAAGTTAAGATGTGCTCAAAGCACTGGGCTGTGCCAGGGCAGGCCGTGGGACAGCCCGGCCAGTAGGGTACAACCTCACAACGACCTTCTGGAGAAGTGCTACGGGGTCACACAGCTCTCCCTTCCGTTCCTGTGGTTTGTGTGGCAGCATTTATGATGGGAGAAATAAATAACTGGATTGCTTGGCATTCTCCAGAAATGACACACTGGGGGCTTGGCTGCTGTTTTGTCACCCCAGCACAGGGCAGGCCTGTGCAAACCTCAAGTTGTTCAACAAAGCCAAGTGCAAACTCTTACACCTGGGTCAGGGCAGTGGCAGGCACACCTGGGCAGAGAAGGGATGGAGAGCAGCCCTGCAAGGAAGAACTCGGGGGTGCTGGGGGACAAAAAGCTGACCATGCCCTGCCCAGGGAGAGATTCTGCCCCTCTTCCCCCTCAGGTGAGACCCCCCTGCAGAGCTGCCTCCAGCCCTGGGATTCCCAGCACAGGAAGGATGTGGAGCTGTTGGAGCAACTCCAGAGGAGGCACTGAGGTGATCGGGGGATGGAGCAGCTCTGCTGGGAGGAAAGGCTGGGAGAGCTGAGATTGCTCAGCCTGGAGAAGAGAAGGCTCTGGAGTGACCTAATTGTGGCTTTCCAGGACCTGAAGGAACCAACAGGAAAGATGGAGAGAGACTGCTTACAAGGGTCTGGAATGTCAGGACAAGGGGGCATGGCTTCCCACTGCCAGAGGGCAGGGTTAGATGGGATATTGGGAAGAAACTCTTCCCTGCGAGGGTGGGCAGGCCCTGGCAGAGGGTGCCCAGAGAAGCTGTGGCTGCCCCTGGATCTCTGGAAGTGCCCAAGGCCAGGTTGGACGGGCTTGGAGCAACCTGGGCTAGTGGAAGGTATCCCTGCCCCAAGCAGGGGGTGGGACTGGATGAGCTTTAGGGTCCCTTCACACCCAAACTGTCCTAGGATTCTGTTCCAAGCCAAACAGAGGGAACAGCCCCGGTGGTGCTCGGCCAGCGATGTGTTATTTAACACTCCATTTCTCCTCCAGCTCTGTGGACTGGAAAGGCTCAGCAGGCCCGAGGCAGTCCCAGCACGCCCGGCCCAGCCCGGCTGACAGACCTGTCCCTCCCGGGCCTCCAGGGACACCCGCCCAGGTGACTCATCCCGGTTTCCCAGGAGCCTGTGGGAGGGAAAGGGGTGTGAGCCTTCCCCTCGGAGTCTCCAACAAATAAACTCCAAGGCAACAAAGCGCTGAGGACTCCCAAGCCCGGGGGAGCACTTACAAACACGCTGCCGGTCCCAAGAATCAACCCCCCAAACAAACACCCTGCCTGATGCCAGGGGGAGAGGCTTAAAATATGGAGCCTGGGGAGGGGTTGGGATGGGCACTGTATCCTGGTGTCCCCAGAGTGGTGCCCCCAGAGCAGTGACCCCAGGCCTGGGAGGGTGAGCCCTCCAAAGCCCGGCCCTACAGCCCAGGCTCACAGAATGGGGGAGGCTGGAAGGGCCCCCAGAGGCTCATCTCGTCCCACCTCCTGCCCCAGCAGGGTCATCCCAGAGCACGGGGCACTGGATTGTGTCCAGAGGGGTCTGGAATAACCCCAGGGATGGCGATGTTTCCTTGTACGTAAGGAAGGGCATCAGTTCCTGTCCATTCCATCCTGTTCTAGTGAGGGCTGGGCCAGAGAGCCCTCAGTGCCACCGCCAGGCCTGAGCCCACGGCTGGGATTAGGGCTAAACCTAGAGCTGGGACTAGGGCTGAGCCCAGAGCCGGGCCTAGGGCTGAGCCCAGAGCCTGGCCTAGGGCTGAGCCCACAGCCTGGCCTAGGGCTGAGCCCAGAGCTGGGCCTAGGGCTGAGCTAACTGCTGGGCCTAGGGCTGAGCCCACTGCTGGGACTATGGCTGAGCCCACAGCCTGGCCTAGGGCTGAGCCCACTGCTGGGACTATGGCTGAGCCCACAGCCTGGCCTAGGGCTGAGCCCACTGCTGGGCCTAGGACTGAGCCCAGAGCCAGGCCTAGGGCTGAGCCCAGAGCCAGGCCTAAGGCTGAGCCCACTGTTGGGGGCCTAGGGCTGAGCCCACTGTTGGGGGCCTAGGGCTGAGCCCACTGCTGGGCCTAGGACTGAGCCCAGAGCTGGGCCTCGGGCTGAGCCCACTGCTGGGACTAGGGCTGAGCCCACTGCTGGGACTAGGGGCTAAGCCATGAGCCGGGACTAGGGCTGAGCCCACAGCCCGGCCTAGGGCCACTCCCTACGGTACAAGCACAGCCCTGCCGCCAGACCCGGGCCCTATAATGCGGCTCCACCGCCCCCCCGCCGGCCCCGGTCCCTCACCCCGATCCCGGTCCCGGACCCTTTATCCCGCTCCCTTTATCCCGGTCCTGATCCCTTTATCCCTCACCCGTCCCGGGCCGCTCGCGCCCGCCGGCCGACGCTGTTGCCATGGAGACCGCGCCACTTCCGGTCGCGCGAGAGGC
>VWZG01003387.1:229851-289813 GCA_013396735.1 Grallaria varia | reverse complement strand
GGATAGGGGTGGGACAGGGGTGGGGACAGGAGTGGGACAGGGATGGGGATAGTGATGGGACAAGGGTGGGATAGGAATGGGACATGGGTGGGATAGGGATGGGATAGGAGTGGGACAGGGGCACAGGCAGCAGGAGGGCAGCACGAGACAGGATTTAACCCCCTTGACATTATTNAATACCCTTCACACACAGGATCGTCCTGGGACCCAAAACTACTCTTTTAAGGGAGTTCTAAGCCTTCTTTATGGTGGGAGGGAGGCAGAGTCCTCATGATACACCCCCCACCCTCCCCTGCCCCGGCTACAAATGAGCCCTGAGTCAGTTTTCCTTCTGGGAACGTCCCCCACAATGCTGATATTCCCACCTCTCCTCACTGATCCCTTCCTAACCCCCCTCCCCGTTCACCAGCTGCTTCTCCCACCAACGGGCACCCATCAAAGGCCCCGAGCCATAAATATGCCCCATAAACTCGGGTGAGGGGCAGGGGTGGGGGGGAAGATCAAGGCGAACCCGAGCACTAAAAGAGAAATAAGTAAGGAACTCCTTGCTATCAGCTCATCCCAGCCCAGGATGTTTGGCAATATTGCTGGGAAAGCTGGAGGGGAGATCAAAGCACCGCGGGCATTTACACTTCAATAAGGCCCTGAGCAAACAGATACCCAGCTCTGTTTGCTCCACGGCAAGGCTGAAAAATTCCGTGTTTCCAAGGGGGGAAAAACTTCCACGGGTGGTTTTTGAGCCCTCGAGTCTGTGCGTTAATTAAAAGGAGAGTTTAGGTTGGGGTGGTCGCCCTCCTGTGATCCCTTGCAGAGAGGGAGGGTTTAAAACAAGGGCATTTGGTTAAAAGCACATGTGGATCCCAGCACTCTGCTCTCCGTTTGGGCCCTCGGGTGGTGCTTTCCACAGCCATTTATCCAAACTCTACAGCAAAAACTCAGATATTTCCCCCAAAACTGAGGCACCTGCAACACTAAAGCACAAACAGCACGATGAGCACCACAGTGGGGAATCCTTCTGTGATGGAAGTCCTTGTGGAGGAGGTGGGAGAGGGATTCATTAATCCTTAGGGATGCCCTCTAGTTTGAAAAGCGAGGTGAGGAAAGCAGGGCTTTGGGTGTTGTTGCATTTTGGGATGGTTCCTTGTGTCCATGGTGAGGGTGGAGGCAGGTGAGGTGTTTCTCCCCATCCCTAATGGGCTTGGATGGGTTTTTATTCCACTTGCAGCAGGAAATAAAGGGAAGGAAAACCCCGGGACAAACAGCTCCACCACCTTGGAGGACAGTCAGGAGGTGACATCCCTTCCAGGTGACTCTCAAGACACCCCACAAAGGTTTTTCTTCTTGACTCCAGAGCCCTGAGTCATTTCCCTGCAATTCCCAAACCCAAATTCCCTTGCCGAGGTTAATCCTAGAGGGTGGGGCTCTGCATATCACCCGATACCCACTTTTGTGGCCATGTTTGCCCTTGGCCCCACCGTTTCAGTGGGAAAACAGCAGCTTTTGTTCCTTATCTCCTCAGGTTTTCTGCCTCCCTGGTGTCTCTGTATCATCTTTGGGCTATGGTGATGAAATAAACTCTATTCCCAAGGCATTCTGAGCTGGGTTTCTGGGGCTTCTCCATCCGTTGCTGCTGGGCATTTAATTTCTCAGACCCTTTGCCCACGCACTCTGGGCAGTCAGGAAACCCATGGAGGGCAGGGCAGGAAAACTGCAGCCCCAGGAATTGCATTTGCCATCCTTCCTTCTCCTCCCCTTGCAGTTCAGAGGGATTTGGATGCAGCCATGGATTTGGGGGGACAACTGCAAGGAAAAAACATCTCTGAAGCTTCAGGGTGTGCACTGGCCAAACCAAGGACTCCCTTGAGACAACACTGAGCTCAAGGTGGAACATGGACTCAACAACCTCTAAGGTGCCAGGCCAATGTAAATGGCCTTTATCCCACCTCTCCAGCCACCAAATCCCACAGATTTTAAAACCATCCTGACTTCATGCAGGGATGTAGATGACCTCCAGCCCAGTGATGAGCGCGACGATGCAGGGAGTGCTGGTGCTCAGTGCAATGAGGACACGTGTGAATTTTGGGAATGGGAGGGATGGGAATCTGCTCCCTGCTCCGGGTGAGCCCGGCTGGGGATGACAGTGCAGATAGAGGAGGGGGTGGGCCTGGCCAGCTATAAAAACCAAATCCTCTGAGCCAGTGGCATTGGAGCTGCAGGTCCAGGTGGGGTAAGGAGAGGGGGTTTTATTGTCCTGGTGGTGGGGGGGAGCTATGGATGGGGAGCTGCGGATGGGGAGCTGTGGATTGGGAACTGTGGATTGGGAGCTGTGGATTGGCAGGAGCTCCATCAGCCCTGGGCAGGACCAGCCACTGTGTCCCTGCCAAAACCATCCCCAAACCAGCCCAAAGGCCCCGACGGGGGTCACTGGGACGTGGTGGTGGCTCCACAAGGCTGTGTGTCTGTGGTGACCTGAGTGTCACCACAAGGCACTGCCTACCAAGGGGTTCCATAACCTTGGTGTGGGCATGGGGGGGATCTCCTCTCCTGCCCCTGGTTCATCACCCACCTCTGTTGTTCCCTCTCCAGGGCAGCCCCAGGATGAGGAATCTCCTCCTTGCCATGCTCCTGGCCTGTGGTAAGTGCAGGACACACCACGATCCACCTGCAAACTCCAAGATTTGGGAACAATTCCAGGTTTTGTTTAAATTTTGCAGTTTCTCTCCAGCACTTGATGTAGCACTGCTGGAGTCCTGGAGGGCTTTGTGCTGGGGACATTTTGGGATGCCAAGCTCCATATTCATTTTAAGAGGCTCTGGAGCCCACTGGAACATTTCCCACCTGTGCCAAGCCCATGGCTGGTCCTGCTGATGGGGGATTGCTGATTGCAGCAACACCTTCGGCCAGACTGAATCCAGGGGCTGTAGAAGCCAAACATGTCCCCTGTGAGGGTGGACAGGGGCTGGGATGGAATTCCCAGAGAAGCTGTGGCTGCCCCATCCCTGGAAGTGTCCAAGGCCAGGTTGGACAGGGCTTGGAGCAACCTGGGCTAGTGGAAGGTGTCCCTGCGATGAGCTTTAAGATCCCTTCACATCCAAACCGTTCTGGAATTCTATGATTCTGTAATCCTTGGGGTGGGATTTAGGGCTCCTCGTGCTTCCAGCTCCTGCCATTGTGTTTCCAGCAATGCCAGGGTTATTTAATTCCCTGCCCAGTGTGAGATGTCGGGACTATCACCGATCTCCCCGCTCTGCACCATCCCAAGCCCACCCCTCTGCCTCCCCACAGGGCTGCTCCGCGCTGGCACCAGCGTCCTGGAGCTGGAGCAGATGATCAGGTGGACCACAGGGAAGAGTGCCCTGCTCTCCTACAGCTGGTACGGCTGTTTCTGCGGCATCGGGGGCACAGGGACCCCCGTGGATGCCACCGACCGGTGAGTTACCTGTGACAGCATCACTGCCCCCCAGCCCCATCCTGCTGCTGCCTCCCCATCCCCTCCTCCCGCTCACCCTAAATGTGAGGCTGGACCTTCCTTTGGTGTGGAGGAAGGGTCGGCGCATGCCCGGGGTTTGACGTGGTGTCCCCACAGGTGCTGCCAAGCCCACGACTGCTGCTACAGGAGGGTGAGGGAGGGCAAGTGCAGCCCCCTGTTCACCCCGTACACCTTCACTGTCCATGACGGGCACCTCGGCTGCAGTGAGTACAGAGGGGGGGTCCCATGCAGCTGGGGGACACCGTGACACCCCACCCCAGAGCAGGGCATTCCAGAGGTGGGAACCAGCCTGGTTCCCATCCGGGTTTGATAATTAAATGGGTATTGCGAGGGACGCAACAGGTTGGAGAGGGCATGCACTGGGACTCAGTTTCATCATTCAGCTCCAGGCTTCCCCCCGAGGGGATCCCACCAGAAAAGCCACCCCAGGGCGCCGTGTTTTCCCCCCTCGTGCAGGTGACGAGCAGAGCTGGTGCAAGAGAGAGATCTGCCTGTGTGACAAGGCGGTGGCCTCGTGCTTCGCAAGCGCTCTGCCCTCCTACAATCATTCCTATCGCTTCTACTTCAAGCTGACGTGCCAAGGAAACAAGCTCCAGTGCTGAGGAGGGGGAATCTGCACTCAGAGCTCCAGTTTGGGACTGGTTTTTCCCATTGCTACAGCAAGAAAAGCCTGGGGAGGGTGCTGAGAGGAAGCAGAGTCCCCCGAGGCTCCCTGCAAGGTGCTCAGGGGGAGGAAGGGCACACACACATCATGGGTGGAGAACCTCCAGTTCCCAAAAGACACACCAACATCCTCCTTTTCATCCCCTCCTCCTCTCTTGATTTCATTTCCCGGCAAAGGTAATAAAGAGCTACAACAAAGGGAATGCAAACTGACTCTGTGGTGGTTTTCTGGAAAGGTCACTGAGATCAAGGCCCTGCAAGGGGATAATGCCTTAAGAGTTTGGGAAGAACTTCCCCATCATCAGTCCATCAGCCCAGTATTTCCATGGTCCAGACAGGGCTGTAACTCACAGGCCTATCCCAATGTGGAGCAATAAGTTTGGGGAACAGGTTGTCCAGAAAAGCTGTGGCTGCCCCATTCCTGGAAGTGTCGAAGGCCAGGTTGGATGGGGCTTGCAGCAACCTGGGACAGTGGAAGGTGTCCCTGCCCATGGCAGGGGGTAGGACTGGATTGGCTTTAAGGTCCCTCCCAACCCAAACCATTATGGGATTCTGTGGAAATTAAGGTTAAAGAATAGCCATGCACAGAGGGGAGAAGATTGCAAAGCCTCAACCAGCTAAATTAGGTTGGTGCTAATTCAGGAGGGCAGTTGTTGGCTGAATGGTTTCTGCAGAAAGACTGTAAATGAGGGGGTGGATAAATCATATGGACTAAAATAAAGGGAAGTTGCATTTGCTGCCACCAAAATGTTCGTTTTGCTTCACTTCTTTCTCACAGTAAGGGAGGGTTTAATCACCCAATGTCTGCCCAGCCATGTGTCTCTGGGAACGGCACCTTTAGAGATGCTTTGAATGCTGTCCACAGACTTTTCCCAGACAATTGATCACTCACCCTGAACCAGCTGTGCAGAGGGCCAGTTCCCAAACCACACACCCCCTTGAAAATTCCAAACCTGCTTCGTTCGTGCCCAGGCTCAGCCAGGGCTGCTCTTCCTCCTCCCTCCATACGGCTCCAGGTGCTGGGGAGGGCAAAGGAGAACACCCTCGGGCATCTCTGACCGGGTCAGGGGGTGTTGGTTTCCTCCTCAGGCTGGCAGTGACACTGCTGTGCCACCTCATGCCACCCAGCAGCGGCCCCAGCACATGGGCCACAGAGCTGGGGCGTTGGGGGATTCCTGATCTCCTGCAAAGGGGAAGGACGGCGCCTTCTCCTTTGCAGGGAAGCCCAGTCAGCAACACGGGGGTCAAAGGAGCCGTGGGCAGATGGGAGCAAACCCTTTATAAAGCCAGCCCAGGCAGCTGCGGGGCACTGCAAACCAGCAGCGGCTTTCCCAAGGTAAGTGGGGATGGAGGAATGCTTTTCCTCCTTTTTCTGCTGTAACCAGAAGGAAGACGGGAGCAAGATCTGTGCCACAACAGCAGGAGCAAAGGAGCAAAGGAGATGCTGCCTGAGATGCCAGCCCAGAGGATGCGCAGCGGGTGCAGTACTCAAAGGCTGATAATTCCTCCAATTTCTCTCCCTTTCCCTTCATTTTGCCTTTTTCCACCCCATTCCCACCACTTCCCATCCCCAATGGTTTGTGCCGAGACCACGGGCACATCCTCACCCCCCTCATCTCCTCTAGTCCTTGGAGCAGGGGAACATCTCTGCTCCTGGGTGAGGAGGGAGAGAGAGAAGGGATAACAGGGAATGGTTTGGTTTTGGGATAACAGGGAACGGTTTGGTTTTGGGATAACAGGGAATGTCTTGGTTTTGGGATAACAGGGAATGGTTTGGTTTCCTCTCCCAGGGCTGTTAGAAGGATGAACTCCCTCCTCACCCTCTCTGTGCTGTTTGCTTGGGGTAAGTGTCCTCACCCCCACCAGTCCCACAGCCCTCTGTTCAGTTACATCCATGGAAATGAGGCCCAGGCTGGTGATTTCTTCACCTTTCCCCATCACCATCTTCCCCAGACGTGCAACAACCCTCCTGCACCAACTTGGGAACAAATTTCCTCTCTGTTGCCCTATAATTTCTAAGACACCACCATCCCAGTGCCATTTTGGGGGCTGGAGGGATGGAGATGCTGCTGGAGGGCTGGGAGTCAGTGTGATCCCCCTCTTTTCCCCTCTCCAGCCGTGTCCCCAGCCCACGGGAACCTCTTCCAGCTGAGCAAGATGATCACAAAGGTGACAGGGAAAAATGCTTTGCTGCATTACTCCTTCTATGGCTGCTACTGCGGCCTAGGGGGCAAGGGGCAGCCCAAGGATGCCTCAGACAGGTGAGAACCCACCCAAAAACCCCCTGCTCAGGCACATCCTTGAATATTTTCAAGTCTAGGGGGTGAGGGAGGGAAAATCCCAAGCCCTGAAGCTTCAATCTCCCATGCAGATGCTGCCAGCTGCACGACACCTGCTACCTCAGCCTCCTGAATCACAACTGTGATGCCAAGAAGCAGAGCTACCACTACAGCTGGCAGCACAGCAGCCCCTCCTGCAGTGAGTGGGACCCTGGAAAAAGGGGTGTCAGCCCCTCTCTGGAGCCAGGGCTGACCCTGGGATTCCCTTCTTCCCGCAGAAAAGGCCTCCTGGTGCTCCCAGCTCTCCTGCGAGTGCGACCGCAGCCTGGCGCTGTGCCTGAAGGGAAACCTCAGCAGCTACAGCAGGCACTACCAGTTCTATCCCAAGTACCGGTGCAAGTGATGGGAGCTGGAATTGGGATCTCCCAGCACCCCTGCCCGTACTGCCCGCACCGGGGCCGCCGTGAATTAAAGCAACGTGAAAATAAACACTGCGTTTAAACCACCCCGGTCCTCTGAGAGCCGCTGCTGCTGCTGCTGCTGGGCAGGGAGAGAAATCCCTGTAAATAATCATCTTCCCAAAACTTTCCAAGAATTCAGTCTTGGTCACTGCGTCACTGTGGGCTGCAGCCCACGGGGAGAGGGGGGTGGCCAGCCAGGGAAGGGGCGTAGCACTCTGGGTTTGGGACAGAGGAGTCATTTCAGCGCTGCCAGTTCGGGCCGGACAAGGAGGGCAGGCTGTCCCCGGGAGGACAGACAGACAGCGAGGGAGATCCCCAGTGAGCCAGGGAGACAAAAACACCGGGGGATGGCGGGAGGAGGCAGCGGGAGCTCTGCCTTCTGCTGGGAGGAAGGAAAATGGGAGGGAAAGGGTCATTGCTTCCAGATAAAAACGCAGCTAGGAGGTTGGACCGCAGGGGGAGAAGGGCATTGGGTGCCAAAAGCATGGGACAAGGAGGGGTGGGATGCTGGGACGGTGGGACGGGGAGTGGGAGATGCTCAGGGGGTGGGACTGGGGGTGGAAGATGCTGGGATAGTGGGACGGGGGGTGGGAGCTGCTGGAGTGGTGGGACAGGGGGGGGGAGATGCTGAGATGGTGGGACAGGGGGGGGGAGATGCTGAGATGGTGGGACAGGAGGTGGGGGATGCCAGGATTGTGGGATAGGAGGTGGAAGATGCTGGGATGGTGGGACAGGAGGTGGGGGATGCCAGAATTGTGGGACAGGGAGTAGGAGATGCTGGGANTGGGACAGGGGGTGGGAGATGCTGAGATGGTGGGACAGGAGGTGGGAGATGCTGGAGTGGTGGGACAGGGGGTGGGAGATGCTGGGATGGTGGGACAGGAGGGGGGAGATGCTGGGATGGTGGGACAGGGGGTGGGAGATGCTCTGGTGGTGGGACAGCCTCAGAACCCACTTGCTGTCAGCCAAGAGGCAGCAATACAGACGTGAGGAGTCCCAGCTGCCTTCCTTGTGAAGATGCTTCAGAGAGGAAGGGTCGCATGGCAGGACCAGTCAAGCTGCCCGTCCTGTGTTTCTCCTCCCAGGCCCAGATGAGAGGAAGATGAAGGTCCTGCTGGTGCTGGCAATGCTGTGTGCCTTCAGTAAGTGCATCCCCGACCCCCAGGGATCAATCCAGGCTCCATCCCTGTGCCGATGTGCATCCCCAACCCCCTGCACACTCTTCAGGGAGACTTCCAGCAGAACCCTTCTCCTCTCCCCCGTCTCCCAGGCCTCATTTCTGCACATAACTCACCAAAAAAAAAAAAAAAATCACGTTTTCCGGTCGCTCCAGTTGTGTTCACAGCTCACGGGAAGCACCCGCGCACCTTCACACCGGGACTCGAGGGAAGCACTGTAGGAAATCTGACCCACGGATGCTACTCGGGATGGGGCACCTCGAGGGCTTCGCTGGACCGGTACAGGCAACGCTGCCCCCGGAGGGCTAACGCTGGTTCCAGGGGGCTAACGCTGCTCCCAGGGGGCTAACGCTGGTTCCAGGGGGCTAACGCAGGTTCCAGGGGACTAAGGCTGGTCCCAGGGGGCTAACGCTGGTCCCAGGGGACTAAGGCTGGTCCCAGGGGGCTAACGCTGCTCCCAGGGGGCTAATGCTGGTCCCAGGGGGCTAACGCTGCTCCCAGGGGGCTAATGCTGGTCCCAGAGGGCTAACGCCGGCCCCGGGGTGTCCCCTGGGATGGGCACAGCCCCGTCAGCCCCGCCTGAAGCTTTGCTAAGTGCGGAACAGGCGCTGGGCAGCAGCAGGAGGGGAACGGGTTTTGGGGAAGCAGGGAAAGCGAGGTGGTGCTCGCCCCTAATTCCAGCTCTGGAGTCACTAGGATGGTGCCGGGGAAAGCCGCGTGGCTCGTGGGATGGCACCAGCAGAGAGGAATGGTGCTGAGGCCAGGACACTGGGCAGGGATCGCACGGGGAAACAGAGGAGTGGAAGGGGCTGGCAAGAGCAGCTCCCGGGTGACCGGAGCAGGAGGATGCAAAGCTGGTGGCTCGCAGAGCCTCTGTCAGGTAGGTCAGAAGCAGCCGGTGCCACATTCCCGAGGGATCCAGGCTCTCTTTGTGCCCGCAGGTGCTGCCTGCTCCGCGCCTGCTGCTATGCCAGGCTGGCGGCTCGGCGGTGCCGCGTGGGACCCGTCCAGCCCCTCTCAGCCCCGCGGGCAGCAATCCCCACCTGCAGTGAGTCCGCACCCCCTTGCCCTGGGATGCGCCGTTCTAGACCTCTTTTGCCCCTCCTTTCTTCGGGGCAGCACCGGGTGAAGGTCTCAGGAGTGCCATGCGATGCCCGCAGGGTCGGGGACGTGGTGCCAGCGCGGCGCCTGCAGGTGCGAGAGGGCGGCCCGGCTGTGCCGGGCGCTCCGGCGTCGCATCAAGTGCCGGGGGCGAGCCGGGAGGTGTTGAAGCAAAAACCCGCTTTGCCAAAGCACCTCCGGGCTGACCCGCCAAGGGACGGCTCTGGCAGCGCATCCCACCGCTGGAGAGGCTCCTCCTCGGGCCTTCTGGGCTTCGACAAGAGGACAAGGACCCTGCGGTGAAGCGGCGTCGGTGCCCGCTGGACCCGAGGAGGGGGAGCTGAGGCGATGCCCCAGCCCAGCAAAACACGGGAGGGGTGGCAGAGCTGCCCCTCGGCCCTGGAGGGGCACAGGGAACCAGCGGCAGCCCCTCCGCAGGGCTCGGCCGCCCCGCAGCCCGGCCGCTCCCTCCGCTTCTCGCTTCGCCTCCTGTTGCTCCAAAATAAAGCGGGAGAGCCCAAAGCAGCGGGTCCCTCAGTGTGCAGTGACTCAGCCGAGCCCCGCGCCTCTCGGGCAGGTTTCCCTTGGAAACGCCCGGGGGAAGAATTACACCCGAGAGGTGACACAACTCCCATCGAGGAGCGTCCGCACCCCTGAAGTGCCCCCACTTCGCCCCGAGGCTTCAGGCTCCGAAAATGCCCGGTTGTTCTCCGAGATGGAGAAGTGGAAGCTCGTGGAAGGGCTGGAGCAGGAGGGATGCGCTGGGAGGGCTCTCGGAGGTCGGGGATCCCTGTGAGTCCCTCCCAACTCGGGGTGTTCTGTGATTCCCTGACCCTCTGCTCTGCCGCGGTGGCCGGGACTTGCCTCACACCAACGCGGAACAAAACAGACTCCTCACCAGAAAAGAATGTTTTGGCCCGATTCTGGAACAACCCCGAGCACATCCCTTAGGAAAAGGCAATTCAGGCAGAGGCTGTTCCCTCACCCCCTCCCCATCTCCCGGGTTTTGTGCCCTGCAGGGTTTACTCCCCTTGGACTGGGCTCAGCAATGAAATAAACCCACAGAAACAGCAACAAAACACTATTTCCCCAGGGGCTGATGCCCACCTGGAATTCCCACCCTGGCTTGTCCCAAAGCTGCAGTCAATGGGGCCGGGAAATATCCCTTAAATCAACGATGCTTCCCACCAGCTGTCACACAGGAATCAAGCCCTTCCACCCTCCTCTTCCTCCTCCCGCACCGTGTAATCCTGGGGGAGATGAGGAAGGAGTGGGCAGCCCTTCACCCACCAGCTGCTGTTTGCAGGGCATAAATCAATGATCAAATCCTCACCAACAGGAAATCCCAGACAGATTTCAGGCTGGGGTAAAATGAAGCACAATCTCCCTTTGTAAATTCTGGGTGAATTTTAACTATCCATGTATTTTCCTGCTTGGACATCTGGCTGTACAGATCCATTCAAAGAGAGCTCTAAGTGCTGATGTGTTGGCTCAGGTACGTGGCAATAAATTGGGTTGGAAAAGTTGTGTTTTTCATACTGAGAAACAAAATCCATATCCTCCCAGGAGGCATTTGGCCCTGTTGGGGTTTATTTTCCATTTGGAGAAGGAATACTGCAAACCTGGCACAGGTAGAGGGGCCAAGGTGGAGAGGATTTCACCTGGAAGCTCGGTCAGTTTGATGCACGAGAATACACCTTATTCCTCAGTGATAAAATTGGTTGTGGACTCAGAAAATCCTGAATTCTGGCAAGTCCTGGTTCAACTCATTAACTCAATGCAGCCCAAGAGGCCTTAAATTAGCCCGGGGAGCTGATGAGGCAAATGGCCCGTGCCAGAGTGGGGAAGAGATTTTGCTGAGCTGAGTTCCCTTTTCTCACCATCTCTCCAATTCCCACACAAGTTGCATCCTTATTCCTGGCCTCAGTTTCCCTACCAGCCACAGGGGGATTTCCTCCCCTGCTTCAGTGCCTGCCCATGCTGGGGTTCCCCAAAAAGCAGCACAGGGCACTGGGCACCTGCAACCTCTGCCAGAAGAAATCTGCTGAATGATTGTTCAGCATCATCTATTTAATTAAACAACACCCAGCCTCTCTTTCTCCCCTTCCATTATACACCACTTGCGTTTTTTCCCCTCATGCTGCCACTTGCCTTCTTCTGCTTCAAAATAAAGGTGAACCAGACACTTCATGCCATGGGCTCATCTTTTTGAGAGCCAAACATAGTGCCCAGCACACACAGGGAGAGGACAGAGCATCCCCATGTGCAAGGGGCATCTGGGACTTCCAAAGTCCGCTCTACCAAGAACACCACCCCATGTGGCCTCTGCTCAGCCCTGTCTCCAGCCACAGCCTTTCTGGAGGACCTCAGGATCTTCCTCTGCTTCTGGTGCTGCATCCGGTAAGTCAGAAGTGGAGGGAACTTCACACTGGCTGCATTTTCTTGCTGCCCAGGTAAGTCAGGATGGAAACACTAAGACACAGAATGGTGTTTCCAGCCAAGACGTCAAAAGAATTAATAGCCATCCAGGGAGAAAGGGGATCATGGAGTCCCAGAATGAGAAAGTTTATCTCATTCCACCCCCTACCATGGGCAGGAACACCTTCCACTAAGGGGTTCCTGTTGTCCCATTTCGCTCAGGGGGGCAACTGGGATGCTGAGGTACCCAGAGCCATGCACAGACTTGACCCCAGTCTGCCCCACTCGTCCACGTCCACCAAACCCTGCCCTGCCAAGGGCTCCACCAGCATAGGGCACCCCACATCTGGGCCCTCCAGCAGTTCCCAGGGACTTGCACACGTAGCAGGAACGATGTGGTGAGGATTGTCAATATTTGCTCTCCAAAGAAGAGGCCCTGCCGAGGGCACACGGTGACCATAAAAGGTGTGAGCAGCGGCACCTCGGGCTCACCAAACCCTGGAGCTGCCACCACCAGACATGAAGCTCTTCTCGCTGCTCCTCTTCTTCTGTGAGTAACCCCCTGGCACCTTCCACCCTCCAGGAAAGCCTGGTGCTCACAGGTTCTATCCGTGCAGCTGGGGAGGGTGAAAATGCTCATTTTTGCTGTGGAAGGGTGGGATGGGAGGTTGCTGGTTCCAGTGCTCCTAACCTCCTTCTCCAGTTGTAGGACTGGCCCTGGCCAGCTGCAATCTGCTCCAATTCAGAGATATGATTCAGCACATGACCGGGAAATCTGCAGCGTCCTACATCGCCTACGGCTGTTACTGTGGCTTGGGGGGATCCAAAAAGCCCCTGGATGCCACTGACAGGTAAGCTGGGACCTGCTGAAGGCAGAGCAGGTGCCCCCAGCCCTCCCCACCTCCCCGGGCACAGAGAGGGGATTCTTACCCTGCTTCTGGGAGCAGAGAGAGCAATGAGAAAATCGCTCCTTTTCCTTAAAACCTCTGGAGAAGCAACATAGCAACCCATGGGAACGATGCGCACTGTTGGTGTTCAGCCAAGGTGCTGTTGTCCCAGCTGTCCCCCGTCCTGTCCTGACCATGTCCTGTGCCCCCAGGTGCTGCCATGCCCATGACTGCTGCTATAAGAAGGTGTCTTCCTCGCGCTGCAGTCCCAAACTGGTCCACTACAGATACACCCTCCTGGGAAATGGGATAATCTGTGGTAAGAGCTGGCGTGGGGGCAAAGCTCCGGGTGGGAAGGCAGGTACCATCCACGCCTGTATTCCAAGGTGTCCTTTAGACCATCCTGGCCTGGCACCCACTCACAGCAAAGGGGCAGGATCACAGGGGAAGCACCAGGAATAAGGCTAATAAATATTTGCTGGATTATGGTGAAATTCACGGCTTGGAGACCTCCCCAAGGAGGGCCCTTGTCCTTCCCTAGAGGCCAAATACTGAGGGTTTGATGGGGCCCTCCCACCCTGGGAGGGGACCAAAACAAAGCACATCCTTGTGATCCAAGCCAACATCTATACACATAACAAGGATAAAGTGCATTAAAGGGTCCCTGCCTCTAGGGCCAGGGAGTTCCACACGCCAAGACACCCCCATCTCAGTCAGGGGGCTTTGTGTGCTGTAAGGATGGTTCAAAGACCCTCCCTGACTCTCCCACCCTCTGCCTGTCTCCATCCCCCCCCCAAATTTTCTTCCAGGAGTCGGGAACCACTGTCAAAGAACAACCTGTGCGTGCGACAAGGCGGCGGCCGAGTGTTTCCACAGGGTAGCTGGGAGCTACAACAAGTCTTACAGGAATTATCCCAACTTTAAGTGCAAGGGCCGAACACCCTCCTGCTAAACACAGCAGGCTCAAAACCTGAGAGAATCCATGGAAATAATGGGAGTTCTGCCTTCCCTGCAGCCAGGAGGGACACAGCACAGCCCTGCGGCACCAAAAAGGCATCCAGCACCTTTCCCTAGAATCAGGACACAGGGAAAAACCTGCTCCCAGTGATTAAATAACTCATCAAAATGGGGGAAACCCTGCAAATAAAGATACATTTTCAAAGGAAATTCGTAAAGCGTGTTCAGTGTTGTCTTTGTGAATCTGTGGGGGGAAACAGCACAGAGCCTCAGAGTTGATTTTCTGAAGTCAGTATTAAATGCCTGCACAAAGTTTTGCATGTTTTTCTTAAAAAAACTGACCAGAAGTGACATTTTAGCAGCCAACCAGCAAATCTTATGAGCTCCAGATAGTAAAAAACAATGACAGAAAGTGAGTGGCTGCTGCACCCCAACCCAGGCTCCAACCCCATCTTCCCTGTGGGAGCTTGGCCTCAATTCAGCCCCACCCTGTTCCTAATGACCATTTAAATAATATCACCGAAGGCATGGGGGAGTCCAGTGGTGAGGTCTCAGGAGCTTGGTGGGACTTTTTCTTGCACCCCAATTCCATCAAATCCAGACAGGTATCCTCAGGCTGCTGCTCCCACCTCGTCCCTAACCAGAGCTCCACATGATGTCAAATTAACCCTAATTAGCTCTAATGAGCCAGGGCTGGCTGTTCCACAGCCCTGAGTCTCAGTGGAGGCACCTCCAGCTGTAATGCTGCCTCTGGAGGTGTGTTCTGCCTCAGATGGAGTTTTAAGGGTCATGTCTTTGAGTTTCAGTACCACGGGGCTCCTGCCTGACTCCATCACAAGCAACACCCCCAGCCCTCCCTCATGTTCCTACAGTAAATATGGCATCTTTACAACTCCAAATCACTCATCTCTACTCGTTTTCTAGAGCTACTAAAGGATTTTGAGAGGAGAGCTGGGATAGAGCCAATGCTGCCCTCTAAGGCAGCAAGGACCAACCCCACAGCTCCACACCAGCACAAAGCATCTCCCTTTTATCCAACACTGGAGTATGGACTGGTTTTCAGGCACAATTTCTCTCCCTTTCCACAGTTCCCGAAGCTCTGCAGATGTGGATACCAGGGGTGTCGTAGCAAAGCTGTGAGATAAACCAAAAGGCAGCTCCCAAGAAGGAACAAAGGACAGCAACAGCACAGGCAGAAAACCTTCCCATACACAGAAACACTTACGGAGGTCACCCAGAACCTGGCTAAATGCTTCAAACTTCCAGTTCAACTGAACTCCTGACCTGCAAGTGCAGGATTTGGGAAAACAAGCTTAGGGAAGATTATTTAGGTAGCCAGGATGCAGGGAAAGTGGCCGTGCTACATCATCCTGCTGTGCACTCACCCTCGAGAGGCTGAGAGTGACTCCAGTGCTGGTCCAGCAGCACTCAAAACACCCTCAGAGATGTCAGCCAGCAGCTAATAACAAAGAGTCATCCTCCTCAGATCCCAACGGAATATCCAGTGCTCATTGTCCGTCCTTGGACTGCGGATTGCAAAGCTCCACCAAGGAGTAAACACGAGCTATGAATCACGATGTGCCTCTGGCTCTTGTTTCTTGCCTCCCCTTCCTCCTGCAAGGAAAAGCCACGACCTGTTTACAAAGCAAATTCTCTGCGTAGAAGTAATTCCATGAGGAATGTTGCATAAAGATTCCCTAGTGAAAAAAAACACAACACACTGGGAAGGTGGAAACTTCAACAGGAAAATTTAAAGTAGGTAAGTTTTAACATCTTTGGATCCACAGTGGTTGTGCAGGCACAAAGCTATGCTGGGAAAAACACAGAGAATTTGATTGCTCTATTAAGATTTAAGAGCCAAGCACGCTGAGAGTTTATTTTAACCACATTACCACTTGGAAATGAAAGCATTTGCAGCCCCAGGTTTGGTTCCAGGTATTGGTGACCATGAGCTGCTGACCAGCCTCTCTCTCTGCTGTTTGTGCTGCTGCTGCAGAGCTGCCCTTTCCTCCTGGACACCATGGGGTGAGGTTTGAGTTCCCTCCACAGCTACAGAAGCTCAGTCACCACTCCCTTCACAGCTCTCAGGCTCCAAGAAACAATGATCCTTCTATCAGGAAGGAGAACAAAAAAGCAATTCATTACAATCAAACCTCTCATTTCAAGTGCACAACTGCAAATTCTTTCTCATTTTAGTCAAACCCACAAAACCCACCTGCATTTCAAACCAAAACACAGCTGGGCAGGACACAGGTGACACATGCACCTGAACTGCCTTGGTACACCCACCAACACAGCTCATCACACACTTTCTTCCCACTAAGCTGTGACTTGCCTCTCTTTCCACTACTATAAAAATTATTGTCTTGGAGAAAAGGAATTCCTAAACTAGAAATTCTTACAGGAGAGCTTTCTTTTTATTCTTCAACTAACAGCAGTGGAGTACATGAAGTACCAGCTCAGATCTTGGGGGTTCAGTTAAAAAAGGCATTTATATTTCCTTGCTGATTTAATAAACTTCAAAGCACACATAGACTTCTTTCAAACACTTTCCAAAAATCTTTTTCACCTCTGCCCTGGCTGATGAGGTGTCTCCTGCTGTTGTGTGTGGATTTCTTTAAGTTCAGTGCTTGTTACAAACCCAAAAACCTGAGTAACTCTGGAACACTGGGAGCCATAAATCCAGGGCTGAGTTCCCCAGTCCTTTCACCTGGGTCCAAAACCTCAGTCCTACAGTGGAAATCATCACAGGAGTCAAGCTGTACATCCTACTTGGTGACCTCACCAAACTGGAATTTCAGATGGAAAAATCCTACCCTGGAAAAAGCTTGATTTATGAAGTGAAATAGGCAGGTTTCCCAGGGAGCAGTGCTGTTTGGAAGCTTGTTCCCAGGACTCTTGCTCCTTTGGCTATAATAATGTCATTTGGGGACTAACACCTATCAAGTTCCTGGCTTGGACTAAAGCTCTGGAGTAGCCCAAAAGCTCCAGAACTATGGCAAAGAGGATGATATTCCAGATGTCCAAGTAACAACACTCACCAGAAACCTCCTGCCTGCACCTGTCACATTTTACAGCCTCATTAACCCTCACTTGGATGACCTGGCTCTGCAGTCTCATGAGGCCACTGCTATTGTTCTGGGTGGGTTTATTTTGCTCTACAGGTCTCAGGTAGCAAAGGAGCTGATCCCAAATTTCAGCAAGCAATCCCATTCTCCCTTCACATATTAACCACTTCTGAACCAGCCCAGTACAAGGACAGCAGTTCTAGTGAGATTAAAACTTGCCACTGCATTCCTGACTGGCAAAGAAAGAGGAATGTCATGTTTGAGACAGTCCTGGCTCACACACTTTGCTTTGGAAAGGATTCTGGGACTTTGCTCACTTATTTCATCTAAATTTAAATAGAAAAAAACCCACCAAAGCTGTTCCTGAGTTGAGATTTGTTCAGCTTTCCCTGGCAGAAAGGTAAGATAAAGCTTCTCCAAATATAACCAGGTGAAAAAAAAATCCAGGCACATTAAGAGATGTCAAAGCAAATGTAACACTGCTGTGTGAAGAAAAGGTTCTTGCCTTCATCTAACTTTAAAATTATAAAACCAATTCTCTGCTTTTACGTTCAAACAACTCTTCTCACACACAGGTTGATGCAGAATCACTGAGTAACTGTCCTCCCCACAACTGAAGGAATGGGAATTTCTCTTGTCCTCGGACATCTCTGCAGAAACTGATTTTAAGGTAACAAAGGATGCCTGGATATTCACTCAGGGGGAGTTTTGTCTTCATCAGTTTTATTTGCTGTTCTCCCAGAGCGCTCAGCACACACTCAGTCATATGTTCAGGGCTGCCGTGGCCTTCACCAAGGTGACGTGGTTGGTGAGATTTGCCTCTGTCCTGTCATCTGCACAGTCACTCCTGGTGGCCAAGACCTTCTGCTGGTGCCTCTCCTCCTGCCTCTTCTTCTTCTCCAGCCTCTGCTGCTCCTTCTTCTGTTTTTTAGCTACCTGAAAGGGGAGGGTGAAAACACAATGTTCAAACCACACATCTTCTGCTCAGCTGGGGAAAAATAACACACTTAAAAAGAGAGGAGCAGATATCAAGGCAGCTGCCAGAGAACATTCCTAACTATTTATCAGGACTTTATTTCAAGCTGCTTTGGGAGGAGTGCCACAAGTCACTAGGAAATGTTTGTTATCAGATAAGTCACAGCGGTAGCAGTGACAAAACACAGTGAGCAGAAGCTCTTTTTGACTGGAAGGAGAGGAGAGTTGTTGAGTAAGCAATGCTAAGCCATTCCCTGATTGTTACGGAGTGCTCATATCAAACCCCTTGGACACACCTTTGGGTTCCTGCTGGCTCGGGTCTCTTCACTGGATCCTTTGCTGTTTCTTGTTTCACTTTGGTGCAAGCTCTGATTTCCAAAGATTCTTAAGCCACTTCCATTCTCCTCCCACAGTGTTTTGCAGGATTTCTGATGCCTGCCTTGGGGCTCCTCCTGCTCCTTGGGACCTGCCAACAACAGGTTTGCCTCAGACACTCTCCCCAGGAGCTGTTGCACTGTCAGACAACTCCTTCTTCCCCAATTTCTGGAGCAGTGGGGTTTGCTGGAAGCTGAATTGAAGCTGCCCTCACTAACAACCCTCTTGGGTGCACAAGGCTGAGGTGGGAGCACAGAACAGCAAACCCCACTGTCCTGCTGCTGTCCCCAGGGGACACAGATGTCATGCTCACCTGAAGCCCCAGCTGACAAACTGTGCACTCACCTTTTCCTTCCCCCTCCTTCACTTGTAAGATGGCAAATATTGCAGACTCTATGTTGTAATCCTCCACTTCCAGGATGCAGCTTACTAAATCCATGTCCTGTCCACAAGAGAAGGAGAACACTGAGGGAGTTCAGATCTCTGACATACATTCACTTCACAACCACCTGCACCTCAGTGACAATGGCCAAGAGTCACAGATCATCCAGTTATTTGGGATGTTCAATATCCTCAAGTGATTTCAGATCTTACAGGATTTGTTTCCAAGTAAATTTACCAACAGACTGCAAGACAAGCTTTCCAGAATTATCAGGTATCCACACAAAGCAGGTATTTCACCTGCATTTAAGGGTTGATTCTAGGATGAAATACACCCTGATTTATGACTGTGGTACTAAAATTGTCCAAGGTGAGTGGTTTTAGGATTTTTCCCAGGACTGCTTTCATGTATCAAGGACATTTGAACATTAAGCACAACAAGGCTCCCCAGTACTCACTGAACAGCCAGTTACATTGCACACTTTTTGTACAGCATCTTCCATTTCCACTTCAGTCTCATCCTCATACTCGCTCTTCTGTGGCTTCACTTCCTCTGCCTTATTCATATCATTTTTGCAAAGCATCTGCAGAAAAGTAAAGCCCAGAAGATCACATAGCATGCAATCAAAAAAAAATCTAATAAATGTAATTATCATTGCACACTTTTCTCGGAAGCATCGTCTGTCAAAGCATTTTGGAATTGTGTAACTTCCATCATCACTGGCACAGCCTCCCCTGTCTCCTGCACTACCCTCATGTACTACACCATGAATGCCAATAAACAAGCTTTAAATGGAAGAATTAATTTTAATACAACACCACACATCATACAGCTGTGTGCAGAGACCCTCAAGCACAATCACTCATTAAGATCAAAAAGTGAGGTATGAAAAGCACAACTGCATCCAGCTGCTGCATTTCCAGCTCTTTCCTCCCTTCCCTTTGTTTTTCCATCTGAGGTGTATGATTATGTAATTTAGATGAGCTTGCTTCCAGACAGCCCACACGCCAGCATCAGGTTTGGGATTGATTTCCAGCCCACAGGCTGGAATCCTTCACAGCCTTTCTCAGGAATGCTGGCAGCAGGAGCTACAATGATCTCAGGGCTTTACCATCCCAGCATGACACAGGGACACTCTCCCCTCAATCCCAGGGCACATGAGACAGGAAATCAACTGGCAACACTCATCAGCTTTATTTATCACCCCCAGCTGGCTCAGGTCACTCTGCCACAGCCAACCTCCATCTGAAGATACGCCGGAGCCTCCGAGTCGTCGTCGATCCTCCTCACACTGTCATAGTGCTCCCCGTAGCGATAGGCAATGTGCAGCTCCCTCACGTTGCTCCTGTCTGTGCCCCGGATCTAAACACAAAAAATAAACTGCAAGTGAGGATTTGGAACCAGCCTCGGCATCGTATTTGTCCAAGTACTAACTTTCCCATGAAGGAAGCGAGGTCACGTCGCTACCAAAGCATTTTAAACAGGAAGAGCTGACCTAAAAATCCAGCTGTGCCTTCAGCAACAACAAGAGCTTCTGGCTCAAGGAGAGGGTTTGAAAGCCAGATACTTAACACTGGTCACTCACATCATAGCAAACATGAAAATATTTCTGTGGAAAGCTCAGAACTATTTCCTAAACTTTCCACAGGAGCTATGCCTCTTACGATCATCTTCCCAGATCCAACCTCAGCAATGGCTCTCAGGGAATGTACAATGTCATTTTCCCCTCAAATATGAGGAAAGAGAGTCCATTCAAGTGATGACCACAGTGGGAACAGCCACCCAGAGTAAGTTTTGAACTGCAGCTGGGATGAGATGCTTTTTTAACAGCACTCCAAGTGGCTGTGTTTTGGTTTTAAAAATGAAAATGTATTAACTCCATTCAGGAACACTGTTAACAATCAAATGTCCCCTTTGCTTTGTCAGCACCAGGTACAGCATTTTCCACAGAAAACTCCTGCTCTGATATTATCTGTACTGACGCAAGAATAATTCCTACCCTGGTCATCAAACTGTTAGCTAAGAGCCACCCAGCATTCCAGCTCCTGCCAGGAATGCAGAAAATCCCTCTGCACTTGCAGCCCTCCTTGGCCTGACCTGTCAGCCCCAGCTCCCAGACCTGACAGCTGGCCCAGAGCAGACGTCAGTAAGCAAAGGACCAGAACTGCTTTGCTTTAGGGCTCCAGAGTTTCCCAACCCTTTTACGTCTGTGAAGTGCCTTATCTCGTCTCCCCGACCATGCAGAGTCACCTCTCAACCCTGTCTGTGGCTTGTGCTGCACTAATAACTTCAGGTTTTGCAACAAATAATTCTCCATTCATCTGTTTCACTGTGGCTCACCTTCAGGTTCCAACTCAACACTCGGTTCTATCATGTCCTGTCTTTTATCCTATTAAGTTATTCAATATGTTGGAACTCAGTAAGAGTAGATCAGTAAGTTTCCACACTGTTTTTATTCATCAGCTAAAAATTAGGCCAGAACGTAGAAGTTTTGTTTCTCACCTGCCACAGTGGAGCGTTGAGCTGATGAATAACCACATTGATCTGATTGTTCCTTGCAAAGGCCACAATAGCATCGTTGCCAGCAAAGGTACCAGGCTTGGCCAGATTGGCAACTAAAGGAAAAAAACATTCAGAAGAGTTGGAAACCTAATTTCTGATGCTTCCAAAAGTGCTGGAGGGATAACAAGCGGTGAAATTCAACAGGGGCACAAGAAATTCTGGAAGGGAAATCCCACCTGTGAAACTGTGAGTGCTGAGGCAAGAACTGGCAGCAACAGAAGTTTAAATGACCATTTAAATGACCCCAAAAGTCTCTAAAAAAGGCAGTACACCTTAAGATTAAGTAAGGCCATTGGCTCTGTTAGCTCAGAAGGACGAGTGCCACGTATTAAGTGATCAAACCATCACCTGCATGGTACCTGGCACATCCTCAACACTGGTGGGACAAAGGCTGTATTCACCTCTGCTTTGGATCTTCCCCTGGGTTCACAGTATGAGAAAGCCAAGGAGAACGAAACCCAAAGAAATCAGCCACTTACCAAAACAGCCAAATACTAAAATAGCCAAATACCCATGAGCATTCAAAGAGAACTAGACAATTTTTCTTATGTACCTTTTGAAAACACTGATTTCTATTTTACTCCTTTTTTTGCCTCTCATTGCTTCTCCTACATTTAAACAATTTCCAAGACAAACTTAATGTAAGCTTTAACAGCTCATCTTTCTATAGCATCATAACAGACCGAGATGTAAAGTCATTGTTTGTAAAAACCAGAGAGGAGCCCTGACACAGTTCTGGGATGAGGAACTGGTGAGTAAGAAGGCGCTCCAAGGAGATGCAGCCCCATTCCAGGATAACCCCTCCCATGACTGTCTCATGGAGCCCGTACCGTGCTTCTCAAAGGGCACGTCATCCTCCACGAAGGGCTCAAAGTCCTCCCTCTGCTTCACCATGTAATCCACTGTTTCCTGCCGATGCCTCAGGTGGTTCCTGGAGTGCCCCTCCAGCTGGTCACCCAGGGCCCGAAACAAGCAGTTGCTGCCAAGAGAGAAACCAACAGATCCAGTGTTAAATAAACACCTAGTGCAGAAGAAATAGGGTTTTAAAGGGAAAGGAAAAGAGCTGGGCCCAGTTTGTTTAGCAAGGATATGAATGCAAAACAGCGCCTGCTCACTGTGCTTTCAGTGGCTGCTGCTATTGGAATGGCTGGTAAGAACATAAGATTATAAGTGACCATCAGTTCCAACAGAGGAAGTCAGAGGTGGTGAAAAAGCAGGGCCATGTTTTAAACTGACAATGTAACAAAGGCCAAACCAACAATCCACTGAGCCATTTCTCAGCACAAACACCCAATGCCCCTTTCACCCAACACTTACAGACCACACTATGCTCTGCCCAGCGGGTCAGTGGAGCACTCAGGCCCTACAGAAACACGGAGCACAGCAGAGCCCACTGACCCCCGTGGGGCTCAGTGGGCAAGTCCTCACTCCTGCAGAGCACTGGGGCCCCCTAAACCAGGAGGGGAAAGCCCTAGACCCCAGGGTGGGGCACAGTAACCCCAGCACGGGGGGGTCACAGCCTCAGTCCCTGGGAAGGATGGAAACCTCATCGAGGGAACACGGGATCCACACCGCCGGGAGGAGGAAGCCTCAGCGCCGGGATCCGTATCACCGGGAGGAGGAAGCCTCAGCGCCGGGATCCGTATCACCGGGAGGAGGAAGCCTCAGCGCCGGGATCCGTATCACCGGGAGGAGGAAGCCTCAGCGCCGGGATCCGTATCACCGGGAGGAGGAAGCCTCAGCGCCGGGGACACGGGCTCCAAGCCACCGAGGCGAGGTGAAACACGGGCTCCCCACCACCCGGGAGGCAGCTGGAAGCCCTGTGCGCCCGGGGTTGGAGTCCCGGGGATCCGGGGCAGATCCGTCGCGGCGCTCACCCATCGCCCGGCACCTCGCGCAGCTTCAGGCCGAGGGCCCGGAGCTGCCCGGCGAGGCCACCACCGCCCGGTGCGGGGCCCAGAGCCGGTCCGGACGGGGGGGTGCGGGTCCGGTGGCCCTTCCTGGCCCCGGTGGGCCGGGCCTTGGCCGCCTGTTTGCGGGACATCCCGCCGGGGACACCGGGATGGGATCACGTGATCGCACTGCCGGTACCGGCTCACGTGACCGCGGCACCGGGTGGGGATCACATGGTCGCACGGCTGGTAACGGTCACGTGACCGCCCGTCCCAGCGGGATCCCTCCGGGACGAGGGAAGGAAACTGAGACCGGGAATCAACGAGTGGGAGTCGCGGAGGGTGCGGGGAGAGCCCGCGAGGGGCTGCGAGCAGCAGCACGGCGAGTCACTAGCGTTGCGCCAAAAAGCTGACAGGATTCCAGCTAATTGGCGCTACTGCTCATTGCGCTAATGGCCCTCGCCGTGGCCAGAGGGCGGGCGCCTTGTGCTCCCGTTGTAAGGCAGGACAGCTCGGCCCCAAATCGGCGCCCCGAAGAGACGCGGGAGGGGATGGATTACCCACGAGGTGGCACCAGGAGAACGCGGCCGAGGCGGCGCCGAGCCTGCAAACATTAATTAAATGGCATAAGGCTAAAGAACTGAACCTTCGCGTTTCCTCCGGCGCTGAGGGAAACTCCTCAGCGGGGGCTGGAGAAGCGGCGCGGCCAGGAGAGGGGGGACTTGCCTGGAGTGGGGCTCCGGGCGAGGATTCCCTGCCACCCTCGGCTCCACTGCAAACCCATCAACAGCCCCCATCCATGAGCTCTGCCCCGTGGCTCTGCTTTTCCCTGCCATGCTTTACTCTCCCAGTATCGCAACAGAAGCGGCCCGATGGTGGCCAAGTCCAAAGGACCCCACCAAGATCGTAAGAGGGATGGAACACTGCTCCAGGGAGGAAGGGCTGAGAGGACTGGGATTGTCCAGCCTGGGAAGAGAATGCTCGGCTGACCTGATTGTGATCTTTCAGTACCTTATGGATGTTGACAAGAACGATGGAGAGAGACTGTTTACAAGGCCTGGAGTGCCAGGACAAGGGGGAATGGCTCCACACTGACAGAGGGCAGGGTTAGATGGGATATTGGGAAGAAACTGTTCCCTGTGAGGGTGGTAAGGGGCTGGGATGTGATTCCTAGAAAAGCTGTAGCTGCTCCATCCCTGGAGGTGTCCCAGGCCAGGCTGGACAGTGCTTGGAGTAGCCTGGGCTAGTGGAAGGTGCTCCTGCCCATGGCAAGGGCTGGAACTGGATGGGCTTTAATGTCCCTTCCAACCCAAACCATTCTGAGTTTTTGTGATTCTATGAATGTCTAATTCCAAGCTCCGAAGTCACATCCAAACAGCTTTGTGATGAAGACTAAGAAAACTCTCCTTGGGATACAGTAAGAGGCTTCACGTCACAGTGATTTTTAAATTGTGTATCATTTTTACATCCCTTTTGTCCAGAGTCACAACAACTTGACCCACAGGTCAGGACAGGGAGGAGCTCACAGGAGTACCACCAGTACATTCTGGGATGTTTTGCCTACAAGCACATGAGGATTTTACTCAGGACAGACACAACTGCTCTTTTATATCTATTTCCTGCCATAAACAATTTCCTACAAAACATTTCATAGGAAGACATTTTCTTATGCAAACACACTGAAAGCGGGGAAACAGGATGAGTACATCAACTGATTGCAAATGATTAATGAGGCAATAGTCAGCCTAAAGGGCTGTGGGCAATTCAATGAAGCACAAGGCACTTGCCAGCCAGGGAGCATCACTCGTGACAGCAGGGACAAAGCGGAGCCAGAATCAGGGCTTGGCTGAAAAATTTGCTAGTGGAGGAATCAGAAGACACAGACAAGTTACCCCCACCCACTGACAGGACACAGAGCAAACAAACTTGGAGCATGGATCCATCCCACCTAGTTTTAAAACTTTTTAAGTTAGGAGCATAATTGTCCCTCCTGGTGTCTGTTCCAGTTTCCAACATGTGAAAGGTGGTTTCGTGTTGTTCTAATAATGAAGAGTCAGGAAATTTTCTAAGACATTTCCACTTTGGACATGGGAACTGACAGAATAAATCTGAAGCTCCTAAAGCACTGTAATAATGGCAGGTCTGTATGTCACTTTCTCAGATCTTTTTAACAGTGTGAAACGCAATAGAAAATTCTCCTATTTTAAAACATAATTCTTGCAGTTCACCAGCCCACCTGCAGATGTTATTGCACTTTGAGTCCCACTTCTGTAGCTGAATGATCCCCAGGCCCCTAAAATTTGGGGTCATGCAGAAGTCCATCAAGCACCACTATAGGCCAGACCAGCAGACACGCAGCAGGAGTCCTCAGGCACTCTGACGAAGTTTGCTTACGACAAAGCTGCTGTTTCTCAGTAAATAAGAACAAGCTCTTCCCACCTCATCCCCCCACCACCGAGTTCAGGAGATTAGAGCCTTCCTGAACTCCTTGCCCTCCTCAGCTGCAGTTGTTTCATTTCCTTCTCCTGCTCCTCTGTGGGAAGGAGAGGCTGGTACACAGTTGCACAGACAGAGTGAGCATTCAGGTGCACTTGAGGCAACTGAAGTGATACTGCCTGTCTTCTGTTGGTAACACTGGCCTAGTCCAGCTTTTTGGGATTAGTGATCCCTCCTATGCAGGCCTCATTCGTGCTCAGTCACACACTGGAAGCACTCTGATGACTGAAACCGACTATGATAAAAGACATTTTAATGTCTTGATAATAACTAGACATTCAGCACTCACATTAATAATCTCAATCTCATTCTTCTCTTGGTGCTGCACAGTATTGCTAAACCAAAAACAATGTCCTACCCTAAGCACTCAAAATTGGTGATACTTACAGTCTAATCAAAAAAATAATTCCCCCAAATCTGTCACTGCCCAACAAAGCACTGTTTAGAGACCAGTGGAAATGCTTTCAACAAAGTTCAGTTTTGTTAATAACGGTAGTCTTTAGCTGTCACAACTAATGCCATGGAGTCTGCTTCTGCACAAGAATTGCCCAGTGATGTTATCAGTCATTGTAAACTGTCTTGGCTGGGAAGTTAATCATTAACTTGGGTCCCCATCTCATAAAAACATCGTATTGTAAGAGCACGACTCACTTGAGGCTCTCACTAATCAATCCTGCATACAGCAGGAATACAGCAACACACAAAAGGAGCCAGAGACTCGGGAAATACTCTGGCCAAGGGAAGACAAACTGCAAGGAGGTTTATCTCCATGGAGAAATCCCCTGACAAGCCAAACAAGGAAGATGGATGGCTGGCTCCAGGAGTACTGCAGGCTGAGAAGGACAGTCCTGCACCCATGGCAGGAGGTGCTGCAGAAATGAGCACGGCAGGATCCCTAACACAGAACACAAAACAAGGGAAAAGAGCTGGATTCACTGAAGAGTATATGAAAGAGGTGGAGAGACCTTCAAGCACGGAGCAAGACAGAACTGCTGCCTTCAAACCAGGAATTTTGGAAGATGATCCACACTCAAAGCACCCTGCTGCACTAACAAACAGAGACTGTCCCAAAATGTGCACATTGGAAATGAACCACCAGTGTTCAACCATGGACATGGACTGCCTGATCTGCTTCAACAAATACGACATCTACAGAGTGCCAAAGCTCCTGGACTGCCAGCACGCCTTCTGTGCCATCTGCCTCAAGCTTATCCTCAGGAAAGTGGAGAGCACCTGGATCATCACCTGCCCTCTGTGCAGAAAACCCACTTTTGTGTCAGAAGGGCTCATCTGCACACTCCAAAATAAAGAAGACATCCTGGAGCACCTGGAAAACCTTGAGGGGCACATCCCTGCCAATGGACTGGACAGCAATAGCTGGACTCAGAGCTGCCAAGACATTTTAAACACAGAGGAGAACAGTCCAGCAGACACCAACCCGGCCGTGCAGAGACTTGTGCTGCTTCTGCTGCTCGGAGTGATCCTCACCATCCTCATCCTCCCCTTTATGTACTTGGGGAGGGTCAAATGGGTAATTTGTCTCCTGCTTACTCTGGGGTTGGTCATGTCTCTGGTGCTTTGCTGCACTCCTAAATTCCACTGGCGGTGCAAGAGGGACTCAACCACCTCCGGTGACAAGGAGATCCACGTCGTTACTGTTGCCTGAAGCAATTAATGAACGAGCGTGTCCTGGAGATAGCAGACTGGCCCTGCCTTCAGAGCTGCAGGTTGGACACACCAGTGAGTTATGGACTTAAAAACAATTATTCACAGAATAAATTCAGCAGCTGGCTAGGCTGGCTCAATGCCAAGACTCAGTGTTGTTAAAGCTCATTACTGGAAACAAAAGTCAGCTATTTATATGTTGGTATTTATGTGTTTTCCACAGGACTTTTATTCCAGACTAATAATTCTGTTGGTTTGTTTTTACCACTTTGTTCTTGTTCATGTCCTCTCCTGATTAGCCCTGCAGGGTGTTACCTGAACACCTGGGAGGTGATGTCCTAGAACAGCCTGTGGTTGTGTTTTCCTGCTCTCTGAGCACACGTACACCTTTTCTCGGTGCAATGTGGGGAAATAAGGCTGCTAAATCAGGGATTGGGTGCCTGAAAGAGAGTAGTTTTAACCCAGATTACCACCTTAATCCCTGTCACTGCCCAACAGTTGCTGGCAGGGATGGGAAAGGGACTGGGGAAAGGGGATGTCAGTTGATGCCATTTGAAGTTACACCCAAAACTGGGTGAGGAAGAGGCAAACCCAACACTCCTAATCTTGATCTGTGGCTTGCAAAGGGCAAAAAAACCCCAACTTATGACTCTCCAAATTCCCCATGTTATTTAGCACAGATACAGTTCCTCTCACCTGAATTCCTTTATCTGGCTTCCTGCACCACCTCTTTCTTGCCCCCCTTTACATGAAATACCACATTGCCCTTGGAGATGTTCACAAAGATAAACAGAAATCCATGGATTGCTGCACCCTACCACATGTGATGTTTTTATATCAATTGTCTCCATTAAATTTAAATAATATTGACTTCTGTGTTTCAATTCCTCACTGCTAATTAACGTCAAAACAATTCCCAGCTTTCTCATTGACAGGAACTGCAGATGAGAAAGCCTGTTAGGGAGTCTGCACAGCTGAGGTGGTGAGTAAAACAAAGCAATAATGTGTTGGTTTGTTGTTTTATTTTAAAAAAAATTTAGTTGCTAAGAAAATGCCCTGAAATCCAACTAAAATGAAACTGGGGATAAAAGACAGGAGACTTGTCAGTTAAACTGCATTTTTAAGAGTGCCATGGATCTCAGCAGACCTTGGATCAGGTAAATATTTGTGTTTGATAAGAATAGAAACTTTTGTCCGGCAGTTGCTCAGTATATAAATATACAGAGTGTCTCACAGCAGATAAAACAGATTAGACTAAGAGGGTAGGAGCTCTTGTCCTCCTAAAGTCTTGGAAAACACAGGTCTGTTTTCTGCCTAAGAACACAAACCTTCAGGGGAAATAAATCCTTTGGTTTCTCTAATCTACTTGGACAGCAACAGGCTTATTGCAGAGTACATATGACATTTGCTAATAACCAACCAAAAAAAAGCTTTTCCACTGGGAAGAGGCAGGTAGTTTTAAACCCAAATAGTGTATTATTCCAAATATAAAGACTGAATCAGATACTTAGCTGTACTGAAAATAATTTCAGTAAGCAAGTCTTTCAGCCCAGACTGTCCTTAAGATGACAAACTGGAATAGAGCTATAAAATAATCTCAATTTAAAAATAACTTTAAAAATGGGGAATTTTGCCTAAGAGATAAAGAGGCTAAGCAAGATACCAAACAACACCCTCCAGAAGGGTTTAAACATCACATCCAGGATCAGTTTGTTACCATCAGTCAAAAAACATAATGAATGTTTTATCAGCAGTGTTCCTCGTCCTTTGTATCACTCACAAAGGATCCCACCAGCCCATGTGTATTGGCAGCACATGAAGATATAAAACCAGAGAATGAACACCATCAGTAAAATTTGTTTGTTATGTTTCACTCCGCCCTTCCAAAAGGGCGTGTTCAGTTTTTATTTCACTAATGTCTACAGAGCCAAACAAAGGCAAACAGGGAAGGGCTTCCCTCAAGGCAGTGTGGATGCTCTATGATTTCTAGGGAGACACTGAAAGAATGCCTATGGATCCACACAGTTATGGATCAGCAGCTTCCAAGCCTTTCTTCAGCAGTTCAGCTGAAATGTTTTTCAGCCTCTGAGAGCCACTAACACCCAGGGCATGAAGCTTTAGGACCTGATAGCTTTTGAACAGATTCTCATCTGACAAGAAAAGGCTCACTAACAATGTAAAGCTTTGAAGCAGCAATTAAGCTTATGGAGAAAAGGCCAACAGAATTGTATCCCTATTCCAAAATGTAAAGGATTTGCTTGTACTCAGGTTTAAGTCATGGTGGTCTTTTTGTCAAGGGGCTCAAAGTTCCCTTACCCTTCTTACCTTACCTAGCTGGCTTCAAATTTCAGATAGTAACTAGGTAAATATACAACTCTTTAAACTGATAGCATCTAGCCTGAAAGAGAGAGAGTTATAATGAGAAATGGCCCCAGGCAGCACCCCCTCAGCCCCCGACATCCCTTCAATTCCTGCCATTCCCACAGCCCCATCCATCCCCTCAGTCCTCGACATCCCCTACATTCCTGCCTTGCCCACAGTCCCTCATTCCCCTCACAGCCTGCTCCATCCCCTCAATCCCTGCCTTGGCCTCAGCCCCTCCATCCCCTCAGCCCTCAACACCACCTCAGCCTTGTCCATCCCCTCAGAGCCCCCCGCCATCCCTTCAATTCCCGCCTTGCTCTCAGCCCCTCCATCCTCTCATTCTCCGCCATCCCCTAAATTCCCGCCTTGCCCTCAGCACCTCCATCCCTTCACAGCCCCCTCCATCCCCTCAGCCCCCGACACCACCTCAGTCCCCTCCATCCCGCCAGCCATCAACACCACCTCAGTCTCGTCCATCCCCTCACGGTCCCCTCCATCCCCTCAGCCCTCAATATCCCCGACATTCGCGCCTTGCCCACAGCCCCTCCATCCCCTCCTGCCAGCGCAGTTCCCTCCCTCACCCCGCACTCGGGGACGCCGATGGCGCAGCGGCGGCGGCGGCAGGGAGCCCGCGCGGGCCGGAAGGGGCGGGCGGCGGCGGCGGCAGCAGCAGGTTCTGGGTGTCCGGGCCTCGGTGTTCGGTGTGCGGTGCTCGGCCCTCGGTGTTGCGTGTTCGGTGCTCGGTGCAGGTCGGGGCCGGGCCGGAGCGGTGGGAGAGGGGCTGTGGGGGGCGAGCGGGCGGGACCTTCCCCTCAGGCCGCCCTGCCTTTTCTCTCCTCAGCCGCGGCCTGGAGCGCTGCTTTCTGTAAAAAAAACACCCGCCTTCTGTCGGCAGAGGTTTCCGACGCCTGTGCTGCCCTCGCAGCCTTCCCTGCCGATGGGGTTCCCTCACGCTTCCCACTCCTTACTTTGCCCGCACCCGTGTGAGGACATCACCTCTCCGCCGCTGCTGCGCAAACCTCTGGATTAACCTAATTAAACACGCTCCATTCAGCAGCTGCTTAAGATTTTGGCTTTTCCGTATCCCCCCATGCTTTCTGCTCTCTATATCGCACTCATGTCCCTGCACTGAGGGCTAAATTAGCTGTAGTCCATATTCATTCCTCGTATTTATGGATTAAAAGCAGGTCCGCGGTACCCCTGGCGTATCAGCTCCAGAGCCCTGCCCCCAAAATCTACTGGCACATGGGCCTTTTTTGGCCATCCCCACCTGAATAATTACCTACAGCTGCTTCTCTGAAATTAATGAGATGCCTCATTAACTTTTGAGGGTATGGAGATGAAGGTGTCAGTGCTTGCTTTAATTGCCATTGTCGTCATAGTTTAGGATGAACACGATGCCATTATCTCTCTGTTTCTTCTTCCAGTTGTAGGAAGAACATGTATTGTACGGCTTTAGATCCCCAGAATTGTCTTTCTGCTTTCCAAACAGAATTGTATGAGCTGCTACATCAAGTACATGTTTTTCTCAAGAATACAAAGGGCTTTGTGTGAAAAGTGAGCACTGGAAGTGATAGAAAAATTCTGTTTCAAGTGACAGTTCAGGTCATGACACTGCTATTGATTGCTGGATTCCTCTGTTGGAGACAGGGGTGTGAATTCCAGTGCCATGAGCTGTACGTAACTTTTGGGATATGTGTCTACCTCTCAGTTCACTCAGAAGTAGAGAAGGCCCAAATTTTCTCCAGTAAATTACATGTTGGCCCTTTTTTTTTTTTTTCACACTGCATGTCTGAAAATCCAAGGCCATTTCCCCCAGGTATTTATGAGGAAATAGATCCCTGTGTTGAGAGAAGCACAATGAGGACCCTGGTCTGAGCATCTTCAGAGCAAAGTCATCCAGAAACTTTCTCTGGGTGTTTCAGATGCTCAGCGCTGATTTATTTGTTGCAGGCCAGAAGGCACTGTGGTGTTGCTCCATTATTGCTCCATGTTTTATGTTATTGGGAAATTAGGGGAAACTGTTGTTCTGCTTAAGTTAAACAGTATTTAGCTGCTTCACTTCTTGTATGAACATGAGTTAAGAGATCAATGAATCCATCAGGGAAGGGGGTTTTATTTTCAGTGCTATCTCCCATAATGTGTCCAGAGGTGAGCAGACATGCCAAGCAGTTGTGAAATTTTTGGAATTTTAGTGTTAGATTATTCCTGGGACCATTGGTCTGAAAGTGTGGGTGTTTTCGGAAGATCAGAGCCTAGTGAGAGATGTGAAATGGTTTTTGGAGGTCCAAATGGAGGAGCATTTGGGGCTCCTGAGGTAATAAAACAATTTTGGGATAAGAAAGTCTTGGAAAACTAGAGACATGTTCACAGTTGAGGTTCAGTAAGTGTCCATACTGGCGTGTGGTTGGTACTGGAGTGGGTCTGGCAGGCTGGGATTGATCCCAGACCCCTGCTCTCCTCAGGGATGCATAACCTGGCCCTTCCTTTCTCTGGTTGATTTGGAAGTAACAGTTAGTTTATTCCTCTGGACTTTGTGCTGGAATGTGATGTTTCCGTGGAAACACACGGAGATGCCTTAGCCCTGTGTGCTGGAGCCAGGGGCAGCACCAGGAGTGTGTGTTGGGCTGAGCTCTCCCAGGGAAAGAGGTGTGAGTTACAATAACCATTGGCCCTCAGTGATGAGTTTTCCTTGCATTTACACACCAGCAAGTAAACTGTGCAGGCCTTGAGAAATACAAATCACCTCCAATAAATTTCTGAGCGGGAGTGCAGGACAGACACCTTTCCTGAAGCACCATGACAGATGGTATGCAGATAATAAAATCTATTTAAAAAGAGCTGCTCCTGTTGGAATTATTTCTTTTAGGACTCTAAAACTTTCCATAAATGGTGTCTGCGTCCTCTGAGAGTAGGTTGTAGTGTTGTGTGCTCCTGTTTCCTATTTAGCCGGAGTGTGGAAGAAAGGAAACATTTAAATATGAAGTATATAATGAAATAGGTGATTTGGGCCCCTTAGAAACCAATTGAAATCGGTAAAACTTCCAGGTGATGGAAGTGATCTTTGGAGCATGTTGTTACCCAGGTTGAATTGTGAAGTGAGCTGTTGTCACCTCTGGCTGGGGTCAGTCATCTCAGCTGCTGGTATCATCAGGGGAGCATTGGAAGCCCTTCAGTTGGAAACATGCACATCTACACCCTAAAAACATAATATTTTGGCCCAGCTCAAGGTCCGTGTGGAGCAGGGACCTTATTTTTAGGTAAAAAGCAGTGACAAGTTTGACAGAGGAGAGAATGTTACAAGCAAAGCACAGCAATGTCCACGGGACACATTAAAGTCCTTTTCAGGAGCTGCAGCTGGACTCAACTTTCCTAATGCCATCAGCAAAACAAACAGAGGAACAATTTGGGCTGAGATGAGAGAGGCAAATTATTTCCCAGGCAGCTGTACTGATCCCTGCACCAGGCGTAGAGCTTTTATTTTCATGTTATTTTTCCGTAAATGTGTGAATTACATGCCTGAATGGAGCTCAATCTCTTTGCATCTTGAAGGGGACTTCTCGTTTTGCTGTGTGAAGTATTGTCAGCTCATTTTGTGGAAAACTTCTGAGAGAACTGGTGAACAGAAACTGTCCTCTTCTTTGATCACAGCAGTGTGTAGAGAGGAGGGAATATACAAGCTGAACCTAAGCAGACTTGATTTGATACCAACAGCAAGTGTGACAGTGAAAAAACAAAGGCAATTTGTCCCTTTGCTTCCTGGTCTCCAGCTGTTTGTTGTTGGATTTTTTTCTACAGGTATTTCCTCTTTGAACTTGCAGGTGAAAATGGCTGCAGAGAAGTGGAAAGGTTGGATTTCAAAACAGCATAAGGAGGCTGAGCAAGCAGGGGAGAAGGATTCGTGTATGCTCCTGGGCCAGCAGCTGGGAGAGCCGGGGAGATTTGCCTATGCAGCACTTTGTGGGATATCCCTTGCCTGGCTGTTCCCTGAAAACGAGCAAAGGTACTACATGTGGGAGCACTGGATGGGGGTGGCACTGGAAAGGTGGATTTTGGGTGGCAGCTCAGACAGAGGTGGTGTCAGACTCTCTGTGGGGTCTTCTGATGTTCAAGGAGTGGAAAATCCTTTGTCTCTTACACCTGCAGGGCTTTTATCCTTCAGCACAAATCACATCCTTTAACACTGCAGATATCAAAGTGTGTACTGGAGCAAGGTCTGGCCCTGTTCAGGTTGTTTCCTTGCTTGTTTAGCACCTCACTTTCTGCTGACTCCTTCTGATGCTTTGATTTTTGTGTGAACAGTAACAGACCAATGTGTGAAACCAGGGACCACTCAGAGCTTCCAAAAGTATCTGGTTGTGGAGCCTTGAAACACCCAGTGGTGGAGCCTTAACTGCTCCTTTTGCCTTTCCAGCTCCTTCAGGACAGAATTCATCCAGGGCTTTGTGAAATGGCTGGACCTGCCTGATGCTGTCCTACCTGCCATGACAGCTTTTGCTGGTGGCTTGGGAGGTGAGGGCATGGAAACCTTCACTGAGATTTTGCTGAAGGATCCCATCTTGAAGGAAAGTCCAGTTGTCATTATCCAGGTAAGTCCGTGTGCTCCCCTGCCCTTGTTGGCTTTGCAAGAGGAATTTGTCATATATGTGTCTGTCTGCAGCTGAAGTGCAGTTTGTGAGTGAAATCAGTGTTTCTGATAGGAGTCTGTTTCTGGGTGACTGTGGCAGTCTCTCTATCCACAAAGAGCTATCCACCATGGAGGTGATGAACATGAGGCGAGGTCACTCTGTCCATTAATGTTTTGTGTCTTTGATGGTTTTGCTCTGCAGAACTGAGAACGGATGAACTTTTCAGTTTGACTCTATTATTGCAGTGGCTTTGATTCACGTGCTTCCTACAGGTTTTAGTGGCACATTGAACACGATAAACCTCATTCTCACTTGTTTAAAAGCCCCTCCACCATACTTGTAATGCTAACCATGTTCTCCAAGGAGCACAGATTTAAAAGAGACTAACAAAGATGATTTATCTTGTGGTGGAAACTCCCTATCTGGGAAAAGATAATAAAAAGACTGACAGTGTGGACTAATTAGCACAAGAAGTGAGAAATCAATTGACAATAGCTGACCAATAACCAATAGAAGACAGAATACTAAATAATGAGAAGAATTATGTAACTGAGAACCAATGAACATTAATTTCTTTGCTAAAAATGTGTAAATAAGTGAAGAGTTTCCAAAGTTTGGTACATGTAGGTGGAGCTATCCCCTATGCACCCTGGAATAAAGTAATGCATACTTTCTAATACTAAAATAATAAGAGTTTGATTTGTCCAAATTCTTTCAGTGACAAGAGGACCTGCTCCAGACATCCAAATGCTCCAGTCCCCAAAGTCCTATAACAGTAGAAGTACAGCAACAGATCCTTAGCTTAGTTAATAACTTTTGACAGATCTTCTCAAATAACAGCAGCTGTTCTGATGTTGTTTGCTCAAAATCAATGCACCCACAGGCCTTTCTGCCTTAAGGTGTTTCCCTCATTCTCTCTGCTCCAGGATGGATTCCCTAGGTTTAGGCAAGTTTTCCTTCATGCTTGATGAGTTTTAGGGTGAAATTTAGCCTGTGCTTGCTCCCAGCTTATGTTGCAGAAGGGCTCCATGTGCTTTCACAATAGTGGCTCTGGATCAGCTGGAGTGAAAACTGAAGATATCACCCGGATTCAGGTGGAACACAGAAACTACAGATAACAGTTCTCTGATCAGCTGAAAGCAAAGATGAGGAATAAATGTCAGTCTAATGCCCCAACATCAACACCTTACACAGTCACCTACAGGGCAAAGGGATTGATTTTGTCTGAGGAAAGACAGACTTAAAGACTTTAGCAGAGCAAGGCAGCAGAGATGTGTCTTGGGGAAAACACTGGTGTGTGAGAAACTCCAGTGGAAAGCTGAGATCAGCTTTTTCCTTCTGACCTGAAAATAAACAAGCCACAGGACAAAGCTTTATGAATTATTGATCTGTTGCTTTGTGGTGCCTGTGTTTCTTTGTAGTCAGCCGCTGCTGATGCAATATTTACTGTTTATTTATTAAGTACCTGCTTTAATTGCTTGGTGTGATTGGTGGTAGGGCCCTGTGGGCACTGAGGCTGCATTTTTCAAGGCCCTTCATCTCAAAGGAGCTGAAGAGATGATCTGAAGTCAGGATATTAAGACATGAGCTCACCCTTGTTTCAATGAACATGTGAGGATTATGGATTGTTATCTTTGTGTTGACTGAAGATGACTAACAGGCAGATGCTGGTAACAATCCTTAAAGGACAGCAGTCATAACAGGCTGTGGGTGTGGTATGGGAAGGCAGTGCAGTAAAAGAGGTGAAGAAGTGATGATAGGTGATAAAACATTGAAAAATCTTGTTATGAATATTTGGTTTTGCTCTGGACAGACTTAGAATGCCCATTTTCTGTGTTTTTCACGCACATCCATTGTGATGTGGATTCGGTGCTCTCTGTTGTTGAGGAAACAGGTTTTGAACTTGGAACAACTCAGAAAAAGCTGGCAAACACTGAATAAAGGTTTCTTCCCTTCCTTTGAGAGGCTTCTCAGTTGTATAGGTGGTTGTCTTGTGCATAGGGTTTGCAGGGAAATTCAAAACGCGCAACTTCAAAATAAGACTGAATTACAACAACTGCTGCTTAGGGGAGGAGAACAAACCACTTGTGAACTAATCTAATCAATTCTGGTTGGGTTCCAGCTGCCTGCATGTGCAGTATGTGCAAAGCCTAAAGTGGAGAACTTGGAAAAGCCGTTTGGCACAGATGCCATAAAAACAGTAGTTCCAGTTTATTACCTGGGTGCATCCCTGACCTTTTGAAATGCATGTGTGTATATGCATAGGCCACATTTATTTGAGGTTGTTTGATATGAGGTGCCACAGACAATACTGAGTCACAGCCACAGCTCCCTGTGCCTCACTCTGGGAGAGTTTATTGCTTAGAAATTCCCACCAGCCACTCTGGAGAACAGTCCAGTTTGTCTCTCTAGTTGGTTAAAGGTGGTTTGCTCTCCGTTCTACGCTTCTCACATGTAGGACTCTCAGATTAGAGATGTTTTTACAATGCAAATTTTTCTTAGGAGCTTAGGGGACTAATAATCATAAACTCTCTGGCAGCCTCCTACATCTTTGGCTGAATTTCAGCCAGAGGGCTGAAGGATTCCCTGTAAAATTCAGCTGTGCTGTATTTGTGTGCAGGAGAGGGAAGAACCTACACTGAGAAAGTGCCGAGTGTAGTAAGGAGCTTAAAATTTGTCCAGTGGCAATAAAAGAGGAGAACACAGTAATAAAAACTGCCCTTTTTTTCATGGATTTATCCATAGAAACCATCACTGAATTGATTTGTTTCTCTCTGGTTTTTTATGCTGAAGAGCCAACACAGAAGTCAAGCCCCTCAATCTTGACAGATGGCCATAAATTTTGAGTTTTCTACGTGAGCACTTAATTCAAAAGAACTTCGGGATAGTTCAGCCTTACTATCTAGAGTTCAATTAGAGGAACATCCAAACCTCTTACTCATGTTGAAAATGGGAATATATATGCGTGTATAGGGAGCAGAAAGTATTGGAGAGGGAAGATCAGAGCCCTGTTTCTTCAAACTTGGAAGCCGAGTGTAAGACCAGGATAATGAATAACAAAAACCATGGGATATTTCAGCATATACCAAGAATTACCTACTTCTGTCCAGCCCTTTTTACAGGCCTTTGGAGAATTTTATACTGATTTGCTCTGTGTTGCCTCACTGAATTGTAGCTTTTATGAACGGAGATGCTGCAGTGATTAAATCAGTCTGGTGGGTTTCCATGCCTCCATTTTGGTCCCTCCAGCCCTTTGTCATCAGTTTTAACTTGAATATTCTTCCTTTTTTTTCTTTTTTTTTTTTTTCTTTTTAGGACCTTCTATCCTTTTCCCTTCAAGATGGTAAGTTTACTTAGCATTTGTTTTTTGTCAAAATAATACAGATGAGTTTATATCTGATCTGAGCTCAAAAAGCTTGTGATGCCATCCTGTTTCATCTCAGCTTCCTCTCTGGCAAAAGCAGCACACTTCTTCCCTGCATCCCCCTCAGGAAAAACAACTCTTAGATTAGAAATGGTTAATAACACCCTTTGAAAAATTAACAACTCTTCACCTCCTTACCTTTGCATGCAAGCAGATGTGAGTGCTGGTGCTGTGGGGTGGCTTGTCTCCAGTGTTTCCAGGGAAGCAGATGACCTCTTCCTTTAGGAAAGCAGTAAAGCTGCTATGAAAATCTCAGCCTAACAAATTTTCTGCTTGTTGCCTAAAATAAAAAAGAAAAAATATTCAGTGTATAAATTCCAGAGCATCCCGTGAAGACCATTATAAATAAATGGGGTTTTACTCATACATCATATTACACATAAACCAGCTTTCTGGTTTGCAATCCATATGATAAAGTTAATGAAATAAAGACTGCCTACTGAACAAAAGGTTCATTTCTAAAAGAAGCCTGGTTTCTATCACTGCTTGCATTTTTTAAGTCTCTGTGTTTTAACATGTTGTCACAAGAAAGAGCTGATCAGCCTGTTGCACTGCAGAGCAGTGAAACAGAACAAAACAGGTTTTGTTCTTGCTTTGTTTTTAATGGAAAATTGGCAAGTCAGTTATTGCAAAACTGCTTATTTTGCTAAGCTGAAATTTAGAAGAAATATATTTCCAAGCTTTGCTGAGTTAGTGCCAGGCTGGCTGAGGAAGGAGCTCAGCACTGTTTTAGCAGCCAGCAAACAAGAAAGGGGATGTGTTAAAACACCTGCTGAGACTTGCAGGACGTGGCAAATATCACGAAGGAATGAAGATAAATCCAATCTTTATTTCTCAACTACGCACAAATCTGACGAGTGGTGTCATTAAAGGCTATTTAATGAGTCTGGTATCTTGGTAATGGTGGTAATAAATAAGCAACTTAATAGATTGCCTAATGCCATATTTGCTCTACGTGCAGCGGAGATCACGAACATCCTTTGTAGTTGGGTCTTGCTGGGATCTTCACCCACCCTGAGACAAGCAATTGTGTTTTTCATCCCAGCCTGCACCAAGAGCCCTTTATAAAAGCCAAACATCAGGAAGCAGCAGGTGTTGCTGAGAGAAACATGTTAAAAAAGTGAGAGTTGGCACAAATAATTTAAAATCTATCACATTTGAAATGTCTTTTCTTCAAGAACACCTGCTTACAAGCCCAGGAGTAATCAGTTCTGCTCTCTGGTGTTGTTTGAGTGCACTGTCTACTGCTGCATCTCCAGCAAGGGAGTTGAAGAGCAAACAGTCCTCAGTGGGGGGAGCTGGTGTGTAGTTTTACACTCCAGAGCAAGTTGCCAACAAGATGAATTGAATATAAAACTTATACATGGAGGTGCATTTTTACAAAGGGCCACCTGTTGCATTGGTGCAGTTGGGATGTGCTGGGCCCACTTCCCATCGATATGTTTGATCATTCCAGTTAGCACTGGTTGTTCTGCAGCATCTCTCTGCTGAGAAGATGCCAAAAGCCTTTGTCACAAAGGATTTGAAGTCCTTCTCCTGCCATACAGGCATTACCTGCTGTGGTGGCTCTGTTCTCAGGGAAGAAGGATTTTCCATTTTTCACTATCATCTCATGTTCCAATACATGGAAAACTAAAAAGGACCTGGGGGAAGGAGCCAGGCTTGTGTGTGACATGTTCCTGCAGCCCAGCTGCGTGCTCTGCTCACTGTTTAATCTGGTGTCATCACACTGATTGGTTTCCTGGGCTTCCCTCCTTTCAAGGGTACTACGATGCTCGAGCCAGGGTGCTGATCTGCCACATCAGCCTGCTGCTGAGAATCCCCTTGGAGGAGCTGGAAGTCCTGGAGGAATCTCTGCTTGAGAGCCTGAAAGAACAAAAAGAGGAAGAGTCAGAGTAAGAACATTTGTGTTGACTGTGGGATTGAAAAATGCTGCCATTGCTTGAAAGCTTAACAGTAATTACTTGTGCCTAAGTCCAGTCTGTGACCATTCCTTCTATGGCTCTTACTGTAATCATTTATGGCTTGATTAGGGTTTCAGAACCCTCACAGCACTGAGAAGCAGGAAAGCTCAGCATTCTTAAAACCAGAGCTGAGACTCAGCCTTGCAAGGTGGCAAAAGCTGCTCCACACACAACTGCTTCCTTCCCTTGTTCCAGTTGCCTCTCAGAGACTGTGGATTTCACTGAAATCCATTACAGATCTTGTGTCTCTTATCTCCTGGCCCAGTATCCTTCAGAGAGAACTGCCCTTTGCAGAATGAAGTTCCTATAAATATCAGGATACCCATTTCCTATGGGTCTGTCCATCTCTGTGCCTGTTTAAGATACAGCTGGATAACTCCTATTGAGGGAAGATTTGTGAGGATGACAGTCTGTATCTTCAGATATTTACAGACCCAAATCCTAATTCTGTGTTATATTAATATAAGATTAATTCTCTTAATCACCACTTCTTAGATGTGAAACAGACAGAAAATTGGTATCTGTAAGAAATACAGTGTCTTTATATTCTGCTTATCAGGCAGGAATTGTGTGATAGTGTAACAATATCTAAGGCAGTAAATGTGTCCGTAGTGGACTTTTCAGGGAAATACTTTATCTGTCAATTCAGCAAATTACTTGTGAGATTGAGTGCTAATAAAGGCTTTAACGGACACCCTCGTGACATGGTCCACCTCAGATGTTACTGTGGGGTCCAGCATGTGAGGGGTATCTTTTATTTATAGCTGTATTTAAATAAAGCTTAACTTTATAGCGCACTGTAAAAATGGAAAGTCAAAATAATCTCAAAGATCATGGACTGCTAAACATGCAGGAGCAAGGGTTGGTATATTAATGGGGGCTGTTTTGCTATGGCTTGTGGAAACAAACTTAGTCCTGGACCTTTAGGCTGTGTCTGATAACAGGGAGAGAATTACGGTGCATATGAAGAGTGTGGCTTTCAAACCCTGCCACCAGCCCAGTGGAGTTCCTGTGTGTCCACTGTGGAGAAAGCCATGGATTTCTATCTTGTTCCGTGCCCAAATTGCAGCCATGGAAGTAAATATCTATAAGATGAGAGGAAAAGGACAAATCTTTGTAGTGAGAGGAGCTCAAGGCTGCAGTGTGAACACACTCATTACTGCAGTGCCAGAACAGGGCTGAGACTTGTGGGAAATCCATGACCCTTCGTTTGGTTTAAAGTCAGGAGTCAATGGGGAAAGCAATCAGAAAATAAACCCATCGCTGCCTTGACCTCACAGATTTTTGGGGCTGGGCATACCAACATGTGCTTGGGATACTTCCAGCTTTGACCATCCACTGGTACAGAAACAACCAAACGAGGTTGGTGGCTCCTGCAGAGGTGGTTTTTCTGGTATTTGTTAACAGGAGGGTTTGCTCTGCTGCTGGGGATGTGTTGGATCAAGGCCCAGAACCTGCAGGATTAAATGTACAGTCCTCTATAGAACAGTTCTCCCACCACTTAAAGCCACGTTACTTGCACCAAACAAGCTCTGACCTGCAGGTGTGGACCTTTCTTTTGTACACGGCTCTGTAAGAAACTGGAAAACATCACATCAGTTGCTTGTTAATGTGTACTGCTGCCACTTCTCATTGCAAAGTGACCATTAAACAATTTCTGAACATAATTTGTGGCTCAGGCTGCACGTCTGAGCTCACTGAGGGGAGAAACGTACCAGAAGCAGCAGTTAATTACCACAGTGGATGAAAGCAGTCTGGTAATCCAGTGATGAGGGTAATGAGAAGCTGTTAGGAAGCAGCTGTTGGATGCATTTCTGGCAGCTCCAGAAGGGAGGCAGTGACAGGTAAAACTTCTCCTGACAGTAGTTTTATTTCCTGCATCATCAGGCAGGATTTAGCTGCTGCTGTCTTTCTCCCCACGTAACTCAAACTGCTCATTATTGTAACTGAATCCAGGTTAGACATATTCCAGCTCTCTCCTGGTCTTTCTTTTCAGCCTGAGACACAGAAGAGTGGCTGTAAAAGCCCATGACCCACATGTAGAAAAGAAATTGCTGGGTACTGCCAGCTTAGGTGTGAGCAGTCTGACTGCAGCACTCTTGTGAAGAACTCCAGGAGCAATTTTATCCAAAGCTGGGCATTCAGATTGATGACTGAGGCACAAAGTATTTGACAGGATGAGAGGAAATGGCCTTAAGCTGTGCCAGAGGAGGCTCAGGTTGGACATCAGGAGGAATTTCCTCATGGAAAGGGTGGTCAGACATTGGAAGGGGCTGCCCATGGAGGTTTGGAGTGCCCATCCCTGGAGGTGCCCAAGGCAGGACTGGCCGTGGCACTCAGTGCTCTGGGCTGGGGGACAAGGTGGGCATTGGGTTCCATGGGCTTGAAGGGCTTTTCCAACTGCAGTGATTCTGTGATTCCCTGAAGGCCAAATGCTGTTCTGTCCACCGTGTCATACAGCTGGAGAGGTTGTTCCTGCAGAGACTGCATTTGCAGCTGTGGAAGGTACCACAGGATGGCTTTTTGAAGGATCTCTCTGGAGACAAAGTCTCTGTGCATGGAAGTCTGTGGGAGTTCTGCCAGTGACTCCAGTGACTCAGGGATTTCACCCACTGAGCTCCATTCCCCTCCTGCTGCGCCTCACAAAGCCATGTATTGTCTGGGACTCATGTATCAAAATTACAGTGTGCTTGGGGGGCTGCAGGAAGAATTAGGAAATTATATGGATAATGAAAATCCACAATTAGGCCAGGATTAACAGGGAAAATATCCAAGTTTGGAAGCAAGATAAATTCTTACATTTTAAGGCTCAGATTAACCAAAAGGAACCTGTTTCCCCCACTTTTCTCTGAAGTCAAAACATTTCTTGTGAGAAACCAAAGGTAGTGAAGTCAAAAGTAGTGTCCTTTTAGGTTTATTTACCTCCCTCTGAGAAGCTTGTTAAAATATAGCTTAAGTGCACACAAGACAAATGAACTAATGACTGTGTTTAATTCCTATTATATTGTTACATTGTGAGATTAGAAAGCAGCTCGATATAAACACTGTTGTTAGAAAATAGTTCAATTGCATCTCTGTTTGTTAGCACAAAGTAGCCCTATTCCCTTTTGTTTCAAGGACTTTTCCTTCTTTCTCCTTAGCTTTCCTGTGGTTTTTTAGGACATGTAAGCAGCATATAGTCAATGAAATGCTTTTAACTTTTTTTTTTTTTTTTTTACAAGCTTCAGCCCTATTAGGAAGGGTTTTCCAAGTAAGTAACATCTGTTGGCTTTTGTCAGCAATTAAATCGTTTCAATTTAAATCTGTGGTCCATTTAATCCATTCAATTTAAATCTCTAAATCCATGTTCATAAATCTCAGTGTAGTGTCACAGTCCACACCTGCATGTTCCTTTTGACTGTTCCTGGGAGGGAAATTACACCGAGGAGAATAAAAGCAGGTTCTGGTGCAGAATTATCCAGCAGGCTTTTCCCTCAGTTTTTTTGTGCTTCTAATCCACCCCACCCCTCCTCCACCAGATCTGCAGAAGTCTCCAGAAAAAAGAAAGAAAGAAGGAGAAAGCTGAAGAGGTACCTGCTGATTGGTCTGGCATCTGTTGGGGGTGGAACAGTGATAGGTGAGGCTGCCCTTGGTGTTCTGGGGACACAGCACCAGGGACAAGGGGGGGTCTGAATCCCAGGAAAAGTATTTTCAGCCACTTGAAAATAAATAATAATAAATAATTAGCTGGAAAAATGATTCCAGTGTAGCTTCACTGGCTGGGGGAAATATTAAACTGACGTTGTCACCCTTAAAAGTGTTTTCTCCACTTTTTCTGTCCTATTATAAGAGGATCAGGTCTTCGACTCTTCAGTCAAAAGAAGTGGGATTGGACTAATGTTTCCTGAGAAAATAGGGCACCGCTCACCCCAGTCTACCACACAGACCTCCTTTGACTTTGTAATTATTTTTACTGAAGCCAGTCAAAGAATTTGGGCAGAGATTCAGGGCCTGGGGAGGGTCTCAGAAAGCCCCTTTATTGGGGATGCAAAAAGCCCCTTGTCTGTGCTCTTCAATAGCATGAGCAGCACCCACCCAGCACAGGGAACTGCCTGCCTGGGTGTTACGAGGGGCGATGGGTTTGGTGACATCCCTTGTTGCCTGCTCAGGCTTGACAGGGGGTCTGGCTGCCCCTCTGGTTGCTGCGGGAGCTGCCACGATCATCGGGAGCGCTGGAGCAGCTGCTTTGGGATCAACTGCTGGGATTGCTGTCATGGCATCCCTCTTTGGAGCAGCAGGAGCTGGTCTTACTGGTAAGAGAGTGGCCACGTAGCTCTCATCCAGAGGCAAAGGATCGTGTGTGAAAATGCGCTTAATGACTTCACTGAGCTCTGCACAGCAAGGGAAGTGATTTTGGGTGTCAGCTGGGGAGTTTTCCTTTCAGTGCTGATTAAGGTCCTGTGTGACCAAAAAGGGAAAGAATATTTGGTATGTGGTTAATGAAGGAAATGGAAACTTGCTGCTTTGGGTTAGAAAGATGCTGCCATAGAGAGCAGCAACTGTTACAGCACAAAAACCCTTCTGCTCTGATCACACAAGCTCAGAAGGATCATGTTGGCTCCTTACTAAGCTCTAAATAATGCATGGACTGGTTGGGGGCTTTGGAAAGGAAAAAAATCCCTGTCCAGATTACCTAATTAAGGAACTTCTGCTGCTAGCAGAGTGTGTCCTTGCTGTGCCGTTTCTGAGCCATGTGTTTCTGCCTGGCTGCGTGTAGGATACAAGATGAAGAAACGTGTGGGAGCCATAGAAGAGTTTGAATTCCTCCCACTTACTGAAGGGAAGCAGCTTCACATCACCATAGCAATCACTGGCTGGCTGTGTGCTGGCAAATATGGTAAGAACATGGGGAGGAAACTGAGAGGAATCTGGAAAGATGGGAATGTGTCCCACTCCAGGCTGTGTTTGTGCCCACACAGTGCCACATCTGCCCCACATTTCCATGGCCTGGGAACTGAACCACATCAATTCTCACCATAAGACTTTGTAACCCAATCTGCAATTCCAGGGAAACAGAGGAAAATGAGAGGGTAGTGATAGGCCCGTTTCTGTTCATAACTGCTGCATGGTCTCCTAGGAAAGGTCTGCTTGCGAGAGGATTTCCAAGACTAGTACCAAGTGTCTCTGAGACCTTATGTTTATCCTCCAGCAATTAACAGAAAATAATGGGGTTTTCTCTCTCTGTATCAGGCAGCTAACAAGGTTTAGTGCCAAGAGAGTCCTGCCAAGTAAATCCTGTTAAACACAGCACTCAAAAATTACTTCCAGGCAGCGACCTTGAAAGGTCCGTGGTGATTTAGTTTCCAGGATAGCTTGTCATAAAAAATATGTCACCTGCTTGCCAATGTGTTCAGCAACCTAACTGAACTGCTGCCAATTTATTGAGAAGCAGCATAATTGAACTGGGTATCATTAATGCAGCAGGTTGTCTGTGCCCTGTCACTTGTCAGGATGCAACTTTGCTGTCGCAGGGAGGATTTTTTTTACTTTGCAGTGCGTGCTTATCTTCTCTGATTGCCTCCTTGCCAGGGGTCCAAATCCTCAGGGCTGGAGGGCTCCCAGGCAAGTGTGTCCCTCCAGGAACCTTTTTATGTCTGTTTGCCCTTAAAAGGGAGTTACAGATGACACACATTCTTCTTCCATAACTAGCAATCTGCTAGAATGTTTTAAAGAGCAAAACTAAGCTGTCATCCTTTTTCCTCCTTACAGCACTGTCTGTCCATGAACAAACTCCTGCAAAGAGAGGGACTGAGGACAGGAATTTTATGGAATTTGCCACCTTGTGATTTTGGAGCTGCCAGTAGCTGCCCATCTGTGTGTTCCCAAATCTCACAGTCCATTGTGGTGGGGCTCTGGTGCCTCTTTGGCCAGCAGCTGCCTCAACCTGCCCTGCATCACTTGGGGAAGGAACAGTGTGGGAAGGGTTTTAGTTAATTAAGATGACAATTCTGCTCTGACCTTTAGCATTGATCTGCCATTAATAGCATTGTCAGAATATTCCAATGTCCTACAGGTTCTGTTCTGATCCTCTACTGGGCTCCTCCTGCCAGGAGTCAGCTGTTGTTGTGTTCTCTCTCAACATGAATTCCATCTTTGCAACCCTTCCCAGGGAGCTTCACAGCACCGTGGAGCAGCATGCTGCAGTCTAGGGAGCAGTACTGCCTGGCCTGGGAATCCAAGTACTTGATGGAGCTTGGCAGTGCCCTGGATACCCTGCTGAATGGATTTGTGAACATGATGGCTCAAGAAGCCCTCAAATTCACTGTCTTGTCAGGTAAGAACTTAAATTGTTTTTATAGAGTGGCTTTTGAGCAGTTTTCCTGTTAAAAGAGCTTTCCTAAAGGAGGAATATTTTGGAGGAGGCAGTGTTGGCACTGCCCTGCAGCGGTGACTTGAGAACCTCCTCTGCCATACCTGTAATTTGGCTGTGCTTTCCTGGATTGCTGAGGCACCACACCAGTGACTTACTCTGCTGAAAGTACAGCTGGGAACACCTTCCCGCATGTGTGGCTGGTCACTTATCTACGTTATTACACCGTTTTACTGCTGTTCATAAACCTCCCACACACAGCATCTGCATCAGAACATCAGCTTCCTCCTTATCTTTAGTGCAGCAAAGCACTTCTCAGTTCAGCTCTTGAGAAAGGAGAACTGTAAATGACAAAAGCTCCTCAGCTTAGCTTTTAACTTCAGTGGACTGTCTCACTTTTGGTGTTTTCTAAGAAACCTCTGTGTGTTGCAGGGATTGTGACGGCCTTGACGTGGCCGACATCGCTCCTGACTGTGGCCAGTGTCATTGACAACCCCTGGGGAGTGTGTCTGCACCGCTCTGCTGAAGTGGGCAAACACCTGGCACACATCCTGCTCAGTCGACAGCAGGTACCCGGCCAGGAATTATCCAGGAATAACGGTTGGAAAGGGATGGGCTCATGGAGGTGAAGTGTCATAGTCATAGCTGGTTAAATGTCGAGTGGTGTCATTCCAAGGAGACAAAAGTTAATCAAATAAAACCTTAAAGAGTGCTGCAGGAAGGTGACCAGCAGGTGTCTGGTTCTCTGGGTAAAAAAAGGAAGTCCCAAGTGGGTCAGAGATTTGTTCCACTTAATTTAAAGCTTTTGTAAATGAGGAAGAAGAGATCCAGATTGTAAGTGACCAGTGGCTTGGCTGTGTCACCCTGCCAGGCCCACTCCCCCAGTGGAAAGTGGAGAGCAGGAAGTAAGGACAGGTGAAAAAGAAAGGAGAATACAGAGTGGTTAAAATTACTCATTGGTCATTAAGAGGTTCCAGCAAAACAACCTGAGAGAAAAGTGTGTGGCAGCTAGTGCCCTGTGAGCTTTGCCTACAGAGACATGGAATGGGCTGGTACCTGAAGGAAGTGACAGAAGCTATCAAGTCTCCCTGAAAAGACTTGAAAAAAAGACATTTCTGCTCCTCAAAAACCTGCCGTCACTTTCTGGTTTTTGCTAGCCATGTGTTCACCTCACACTGGTCCATATTGATGTTGAGATGCCCAAGGGGAGGTGTGGCCCCAGAGCTGTGTGTCACAACAATGTCCAACAGCAGAGTAGAAACAAATTTGATTCCTCATAAAAATCCCATCCCAGGAAAGCCAATAAACTTTATTTCATACAAACCCTTTGTTTTGCTCCAGGGCATTTGTTACTGCCTGTTAAGCATTTGCTGCTGTGAAAACACACATTCCAGGGAGCTGGAGAGTCTAAAACTAGTTAGTGTGATGTGTAGAGTGTCCATCACACACCTGCTCCCTGGATGTTCCAAAGACCATTTCTCATTGACGCTGGGATTAAGCTCTCTTTGATCTTACAGAAAATCTTATTAGGCCATTCAAAATAAGAGCTTAAAGCTGAAAACCCACATAATTTTTTGTAACCATCACCGGGTGCTGCTGTCACTCAGCCTGAACTCTGGAAACAGTATTTTTTGTATTACAGCTTCTTCTGTTTATTGAAATTTCAAACCAATGACAGCATCTGCTTTGTTTTAAGTTCTAATCATTGGATTCTTTCAACTGATTTTCTGAAGATCAAAACATACAAAATGCTCAGATACGCAGAATCCTCCACATTTAACTGGGCATAACTTTGAGGGGACATAATCCCTTTGAAACCAACCAAATTGCTCAGGTGTTTCAAAACTGATGCACAAGTCCTCTGTCTCAGGCTCTTGGGGATCCCAAGGCCAGTCCAGGTCCAATATTTGATGGTATTTTCCCCTTTCCTTCTTTCTCAGGGCAAGAGACCTGTCACACTGATTGGATTCAGTCTGGGTGCAAGAGTCATTTACTTCTGCCTGCAAGAAATGGCTCAAGAGACAGGTAAAATTCACCTTCTAGCCTTTTTCTCCTTTATTTCCTAAGTCCTGGTAGAGCAGTTTTTCTTCCAAGAGAAAGAGCTTTTCTGGAACAGAGCTTGGCTCTCTTAAGGGCAAAAACCTTTAAGAAATGTTTTTGAAATGCCTTTGGAGCCAAATTCTGCTGTCATTTCCCCCAGTTCAGTGGATTAAATCCTCTGCCTTCACTCAGGGTGCTTCAGGGGGTCAGTTTGGTCTGGAAACAGCAACTTGGCATTTGGATCAGTCATATGCCACTGTGATCCTGGCAGAGGATGCTTTGCCTTTCTTGGGAGCTGTCTGCAGCTTTCTCTGATTTCCTGAGTCCTCCCGTCCATTTAAGTCACTGAAATGCCACTGTCATCTGCTATTTTCATGGTAATTTTTCTTCAAAGTCAAGTATAAAACCATCTGTCAGTTTATTACCCATTGTGGTTCTGTTTATTAATAGATTCTATTTTTAATTTCAGGGGAAAAAATAAAATCTTTTGTGATCAGTTGATGGAAATTGTGTCTTGGAGTTGAGTCAGCAGTGGGTGTGTGCCTGCCTTCCCCCCACATAGCAATTTAACTCATTAACCATTCATCCTCACAGAAAATTACTTAATAAATAAGGAACTTTATCAAGGAAAATGTCCAATAAAGTCCAAAAAGTGGGACCAGAGTCATGTGAGGATAAAGAGGGTCAGCACTGACAGCTATATACCAGAACTTCACTTCTGGTTTAGGATGGAAGTCCTCAAATACAGAAATCCTGTTCTCAAAATAAATATAATCAAATCCAGAATAATCCTAATGGATTACACCAGAGCCAGCACCCAGACCCTAATCTGGCACTAGATCCACACATTTTGTGTCCTGAGAATGCCAGGGGCTGGATATTGTCAGGTTTTTATTTAAGTCAGGAATAACCTGGGCTTGTCACTTAAGTCTCCTCCATGGGAGGAGATCATTAGGGGTTGGAAGGTTGGCTGCCACTCCAAAGAAATGGAGACATCCTAGGGATGCATCGGAGCAGCTCCCACCATACACTGATTTTTCAGTTCCTTGATTGAATTCTGAAAGCTGAGCTGTTTGTGAGAAGAAAAGCAGCATGTTAAGCACAGATTGCCAAGGCCTTCCTCACAGGCACATTCCAGAGAAGCCACAGAAGGAATGGAGCTGGGACCTGGCACATCTGAGGCTGATTTGGGTTTGGACTTGGATGTCTCACACAAAAAGAACACCATGGCCTTGCCATGCAGGGCTTTGCATCCAGATGGCAGTGGCATTTCTGAGGACAAATAACTAATGATGGATTAACCAGTGAAACACCACGGCAGGAACTCAAATTCTCTTCAAATGCTTCTCTGCAAAGCAGTGGAATAGCCTTTGGGATACTTCATCAAGGATGACTTTGGGAGCCAGAACTCAGCAGGCTTCCAGAAACTGACACTGTAGCAGAAGATGGAGCAAATGAGCCATCAGAGACACTTTACTGCGTGGGAGGATCATTGCTCTAATTTATTCATCATGCTTCCCATGCATTTCAATAATTAGCAATAAGCAAACTAAACCAAACTGATAATGGCTGTTACCACCAGACCCTGAAGCTTGAAACCCAATCATGTGTGACAGGAGGGAGGTGCCACACCTCGAGGATTTATCTGGTCCTGTTCACAGCTCTTGTGTCCAGCATCCCACTGGGCTGTGATCCCTGCTGTGGTCAGGTGTTGGGAATGCCCTGGAATCCGTCCTGGCCCCACATCTGTAACAAGCTGAATTCCAGTCCTGATCTCCTTTCATTCAGGACTAAGGGTGAGCTGCTTCCCTTTTCCCAATGAGTTGTACCCCAAGGGCACAGCAAAGCCCAGCTCCTGGGACTGGTTAGGACCTCTGGTTCAGCTACTTTCTTCCACACTTTTTCTGGAAAAATCACCTTAATTGGGTTTTAATTTTGGCCCATCATTCTCACTCTGCTCCCACATTTTTGGACCTTATTGCACATTTTCCTATATAAAGCTCTGTATTTAATAGTGACTCTCTGTAAGGCTAAATGGTTAATGAATTAATTTTTTTCCCCTGCTTGTGCAGACTTTACTGTTCTTCATCATCTAAAAGGTTTGCAAACTGTGAAATACACTTAATTTATCTCAACTCTCAGCAGCTTTGCAGGCCAGTGATCTGTTCCCACGTTTCTATGCCACTCTGTCAAGATTCAAATAAAATGAGTATTTTTCAGCCTAAGGTAAACCTTTTTTGTTCTGAGCAAGAAATAAGCTGTACAAAGGACTGGAGAAACAAAAGCTTCCAATACCTTGCCCAAGTATTTGGGATCCTGATGAATTAGCTGTTTGTTTATTCAGTTGGCTCATGCTGTGGCCATGGAATTTAGTACCTTGCTTGGAATGAGCTTCCCGTTAGGAAGGCTATAGGTTTCATTTTGATTGTCCATGATTATGGGAACAGGACTTTATTGCTCACACAGATTACACTGACAAAATTTAATTGCTTTTTGCTCTTTTCCACTGGTGCAAAATTTGCTTTGCAGTAAGAACTAATTGCAGGAGAGCTTTTTTGGATTTTGCTGTCAAGCCCCAGGATTTATACTGCAGAGAAGGATGCAGGCACTGCAGAGAGCTCCAGCCCTTTACTGCTCTCAGGGAAAGGAAACCAAGTGGGTTTCATTTTAAAAGTCCAGCCAGGCAGTGCCTTTTCCTCAAACATTTGGTTTAACTCAGGTCTTTTAGGGCCTGGTCTCCCACAGGTGCAGAGTATGGATTTGGAATGTTATGCCCACGAGTCTTCCATGTAACTGCTGTGGCACCAGGAGCTTCATCTCTCTCCACAAAGATTTATGAAAGACACTGATACATCATCCAGAAGTTTAGAAGAGCAGCAGAGCTGCCCAGTGTTTCTCATTCCATCATTATTCCTCCTGGTATTGCCTGGCTGGTGCTCTCTGATAAGTGAGGAAGATTTATTGTGCTCTAAAGTCAACATTGCTTTTCAGTATATCATGCCCTGGGCATTCCCATTACAGCACAAGGAAATCCAAACAGTTTGATGCATTATCCCTTGTACTGGTAAATGCCTCTGTTAATGCCAGTTCACAATCAATATTAGGGATTTGGGATTTTCTCTTGAATGTACACATCGTGTTTTTCATGGACTCAGCTCTCAGGAGTGGTTGTGGGAGGGGTTTATCATCCTCCACGTATGACAGACAACATGACCACTCTGAGGGGTGTCAGTCCATTTCACCTATTTCAAAGCTCTGTGCAAACCCAGATCAGTGGGTCTGCAGAAAGAACTTTCCAGAGATTTCCAAACTATTCCATGTGTTTGCTGCTTGAACAGCACCCTTCTGGGCAGAGGCCAGGCCTCTTCTCCCTCCTGCCATCAGACAAGTCCCTTTCGCTGCCTCAGAATCTCTGTTTTTCACACTTACTGAGTCCATCTGAACTGCAGACACCATTTATGCAAAGTTATATTTATGATCCTCCTCTCCATTGTTTCTCTTTCAACCACAGAAAAATGAGGATTTTCCTGGAGTTCACATCTGAACACACCCTTTCTTCGTGTAAGAATATTTTCTGATCCACCTTCTGAATCTGTTGTGTTCTGCTTTCACTTGACAGACTCTCAAGGGATCATTGAGGACGTGGTTTTGCTGGGAGCTCCAGTGGAAGGAGAAGCGAAGCACTGGAAAGCTCTCACCAAAGTGGTGTCAGGCAGGATCATAAATGGTTACTGCAGGTCTGTGTGTGCTCGGTCCACACGTGGTTATCCTTGGAATGATTTTGTGTGTTTATGCCTTTGGAACACTTTGTAAATGAATAGTTGTTGAGTTGGTGAGGACATTGATTCGGGAGATGCAGAGTCTTGTCCCTCTGGAAGTCTCTCCCTGAGATCAGTTGGAGGGAAGAGGCATCAGGAGGCACTTGGAGGCTGTTTGTGACACTGGAAGGCTGAGGTGCTCCATCTGTAGGTCCTGTTCCTACAGGGACAGTGTTTTGTCACTGGCAGTCTGAAGATGGGTCAGTGTGTTTATGTGCATCATCTGATGTATTCTAAAACCCCCTTAAAGCTCAGCTTTAGGTAAAGGATTATAAATAAAGTTGTTAACGTCACTGACTTAAAGAATAGGAATGAAAATCTATAAAAGTTTTAAGATAGAATTCACTTGGGGCTTCTTATGGGGAATGAGATGTGAAAATCACAGTGGAAGGGAAGAGGCTCAATTAAATTGAACGTTTTTATGTCTAAAATAGGTTTCTGGCTAAGACAGTCCACATCAACAAGGTGTCTTACTTGCAGAAGAAGAATAGCTGGAATGGTTGTAGCCAGTTTAGTTAGGATGTGCAAGAATACAAAGTTTACCTTGAAAACAAATACCAGGCTTTTAAAACCACACAGGCAACTGCTGTGCAGAGTTGTGGGAGCTGCTGGGTTGGAAGAGGGAGGTTCAGAGGCCCGAAACAGATGAAGCAATCTCAGAAAAGGTATTAAAAATTCAAGTGGCAGCTCAATGACTAGTGACTAATAACCTAATGACTGTGTATTGGAAGATAATTGTGACAGGAACACGAGATAAGGGGAAATTAAAGGGAATGAAGCAGGGAAGACTAAGAGTGTGGGGAAATAACTGAGAAAGAACCAGGCAGAGAAGATTAGCAAAGGACATGTACCTGCAAGTCAGGACAGGTTATAAAGCTGTGAGCCCTCGGGTCAAGGAGAGGTGAAAAGGCTGGTGGGATTTTCCATGCTCACATCCATATGGATGCCTGCACACATACCTGTGCTTCCAACCGAGTATGTTACCTCACAAAGAGGAACTAAATAAATTAACTAAAAATATTCGAAATCAAAACAACACATTATCATTTCTGTCCATCACTTAGGCTGAAAATTATTGCTTTTGTCCTTTTGGGATCACAGGAGGTTTTAGGGATGCTGGATGTGCATAGCACTTACAGTATTCCTTCATGTGGCAGAAGGAAAAAGCAATTGCTGCCTCCCTGGGAGTGCTCTGAGTTCCTCCAAGAAGCCATAAATGATAGAAATTGTTTAATATAACTGAGTTTACCCAGAAAATATTGTTTCTCCCTGTGTCCTACAAAAATCAATTGCACTGCAGAAAGCTCAGTGTATTCATTTCCTATAACACACATACACAAAATTAAATAAAATGTGTGTGTGTAGCCCTGTGTGTGGTAATTTGACAAGTCCAGGTCTTGGATTTTGAGTGAAAAGTCTGTTGCTCACACACAGGAGGAAGCAGGGGAGGAGACTGTGAGGAATATTCCACTGTGCAGGTTCTCTACTTTGCCCTCAGATCCTGAATTTGGGGGTTATTCAGGAAGTACAAGGGGCAGCTAGAGGAGGGAACTGAGAGATATGGGGAATTTCTGTGAGGATTGAGATAGGAGAGAAGGATTACACAAACAGTTCTTGGTAAGACCTCACCTGATTCTGGTTTATCTGGGCTTTCCCTTATGCAAAGGGTGGCCTTGTTCTGTCACGTCAGGACTAACTCTGTTTAGGTGAGATGAATTACACTGAGTACAACTCCTGCAGGATCAGATTTGAGGCCACTTTGTCAAGCTTCAGTCTAGTGTAACTTGTCTGCCTGGGCTTTGAAGTCTGAAGGGACAGGGCAGGTGAAAACCAGCTGCCAGAGCTGTCCCCTCTGGTTTCCCAGCAGGACCCCAAATTCCTGGTGGGAAACCTCACCCAAATGAGTTGGACTCTCCCAGCTGTTGGAGGAACCCAGGGCAGAGCAGGGTGGATGTGTTGTCAGGGTTTTGCAGAGCTGTGTAGACTCACAACTCCTAGTGTAGAGTTTGGGAGTGAACAGACAGACACGGGTACCTGTGCAGGAGCATTTCACCTGCTGCCATCACAGTACAAATCCCACTCCTATTCCACTCAAATCTCCCCTTCAGTGGCATTGAGATACCCAGATTTTATGTTGTTGCTCAGCACAGAGAGTTTCCAAAGGATGCTTTGCCTTCTCTCCTAGTGCCACAGTCTACCCTGAAACTCTCTGTGACTTATGGCACTGGTTTAGAGTGGTAACAAACTCTTCCTAGTTCTGTCATTGAAACCGTATCTTTCCACAATACCTATAAATCAGGAGCACTCCCAGGAGCTTCACAGTTGGTGTTGATGTCACAGCATCAGTTATTGCGGGTGTCATCACCTTTACAGCTGTCTACAGGCTGGAGAACTACCTATTAGTACATTAAAAACAAGAAATATGTCAGCGTAGTGCAATCTCCAAGCAAATATAGAAATAAATGGAACGGTCAGGTTGTTAAACCTGGCACAGCCACTGAGACTGACCCATGAGTCAGGATTAAATTCAGACTTACACTCCTGTGTCTCAGGGACCTGACCTGAATCTGGCAGGTGGTTCCTGATGCATTCATTCCTGCATCCCATGGAGCTGCAGTCAGTCGTGGTTCAGACATCACTGTGCTTCCAGCCCTTCTCTCCTTGTGGTCTGAGTAGTAACACTTTGGAAGTGTCCAAGGGCAGGTTGGACGGGGCTTGGGGCAACCTGGTCTAGTGGCAGGAGGTTGGAACAAGATGAGCTTTAAGGTCCCTTCCAACCCAAACTGTTCTAGGATTCTTTGAGTCTACATTGCATTGGTTGGACAAGAGGATTTATTCCCTCTTTCCTCTGCTCCTAGAGGGGACTGGCTGCTGGGCTTTGTGTACAGAACCTCCTCTGTCCAGCTCAACGTCGCAGGACTCCAGCCAGTTGACCTGGATGACAGGAGGATGGTAAACATGGACCTGTCCTCTGTAGTAAGTAGTTCTTATATTCTCCTTTTTGTTCCGTCACCCTTTCCTTGCAGCACTGTAACCCCATGCTCACTGCCTGGAGGAAGGTGGGTACTGAAGAGAGCCCCTCCAGGTACGTTGTCCCTCTTTCTTATCTTTGGGCAAACTCATTTCACACTTCACTCTGGATTTTGTTGGCCCAGCCAGTGCTCAGCTTTAAGCAGAAAAATGAGAATTTGCCCCTCCTTTAGGATATATTTGGGGGGTTATGGTTCTGATGTGTCTCATACTGGAGACAGAAGATGCCACTATTCTCCAAGAAGGACCTTGTGTCATAGAATCATAGAATGGTTTGGGTTGGAAGGGACCTTAAGGACCGTCTCATTCCAAGCCCTGTAAGTTGGGATCAGTGGGAGATGGCACCAGCAGCTGGAAAACGTGGCTTCCAAACACGTGACTGTGGAACAGGCACAGCCCACAGTCTTATCTTGGTGGAGCCTCCAACACCATGGAGGTTCATCCAGGGGCAGGTCCGTGGGCCTTGTACCTTGGTCCCCAAGGCCACACCAGCCAGAGCTGGAACCGGTTTGGAGTCGCAAAAGCCCCACAATGGTAATGGTTGCTTTGCCAGGCCCTGCTGTGGGTCTCTGGGAAGCAGGAAAAGACTCACAGATATGTCTGGCATACATTCGGCTTCCTCAGAGCCACCTGGTGTCATTAATGATAAGCCACTGCTGTAACATCTGGCAATGCATCCAGCAATATTCAACTCAGTTATCTTAAGCAAACCCATAATCACATTGTTGCCTCATGAGTGAGCTCTTCCACGGAAAAAACCATGCAGAGCTTAGCTTGTGCATCCACATCCACAGAAATCTTGGGTGTGCCATCGTGTTTTTCCTTATCTTAATGTTTTAATTAATTTTTTACTCTTTGCAAACTGGGAGATATTCAGCACAAAGCCCGGGATACTTCCATGGCCGTTGTTCCTGCCATGACTCTTCCCAAATGTCCCCACAAGCTGGCAGGGACTGTCAGTGCTGCTCTGGAACCAGAGGCACTTGGAAGAGCTTTCAGATTTTTTGGAGCACCATCCTGCTGAGCCTATAAATACCCAACTGCTCCCAGCTTGTTTCATTCATGGTAACACAGCCCTTGCCAGCAAACACAGGGCTTGGTGCTGAGCAGAGAGAACAGACACTTCGAACAAAATATGGGCTTCCCAGGAGGCAGGGGTACAGTGGAGGCTTTTAAACGTGCTCCAGCACTTGTATCTTTGCATCTCTCTGGCTTGTCAGCATTTCCACACACTCCCACATCCATTTTCTCACCATCCCCAGAGCTGCCATTAGTCACCTGCTATCTTGACATCTGTTGCTGGCATGAAAATGGCCAAAGATGCCAAGTGGTGGCACTGGGGTGATGTTTTCTGTCAGTCAGTCTGTGGCACTCTCCTCTTTCTGAGTTCTCTTCCAAGACCCTCCTTCTATTGACCTTCTGCTTCCTGAGCTGTGAACCCCCCGGGGTTCTGCACACTTTATCCTGCAGCAGCCTCTCCATTTCCCTCCGAGGAGCAGGATTTGCATTTCAGCTGAATGAATAACTTTTGCAGAGCTGCCCTCTGCTCATCTCCTCATGCTGCCAGCACACAATCCCAGTGCTGCTCTCCTTCAGAAGGAGCTGACACTTCCATTTCCTTCATCTCACTGCAAAGCTTTGGGGGAAAAATGTATATTAAGTAGGTGTCATTCTCTTGATCTGTTTTCCAGACCATGGAGCTTTATGGGAAGAAAGACAGTGCATTCTGGTGAACATTTTAGAAGTAAAAGGAGCAAGAATGGGGAAGGAAATATCCAGGGGCCAAATTTTTTTTAAGTGGCAAGAAAGCAGAGATGGGGTTTGCTGCAAATACATTGCAGAAGCATAACAGAAAAATACATACTGATATTCAGAGATGTATGGAGATGTTTTCTTCCTGGGGATCAGCTCCATCTCTGCAGATGTCCTTACTGTAGGTCTCTGTGAGTCTCCTGCCAGGAGAAGAACAAGCTATGATTTAGAAGAATAAAGTGTAACGGATGCAAAGGTGTTCAGCATGACAGTATTACACAGGCAGCCTCAGTATTTTTAGCATCTCCCAGTTCATCCGTGGTGAAAACTGGACTGGATCCAAACAGCCTGGTTCTCTCTGCTGTGAATCCTCAAGTGACTAGAGGACTTAGAGCCCTCAGAATAAACAGGAATTCACCTCTGAGGCCTCTATCTCGTGTCTCTCCTGATTAGTGTGTTTTTTATCTGACTGTCAGTTAAAAAACTGAGAGAAAAATGTCCTCCCACTCAGCAAATGCAGTTATAAAATCCTTCCTCGTGGTTACAATGGGGCTGATTTATTCAGTGGGTTTATTTGACAGCACCTGTTAGAGACCAAGGAAGTGGTGGAGCTGCAGTGGATTATCCTGATTGCTGTTTGTTCCCAGGGGAGTTTGTACAGTGCAGGCTGAATTAGCATTTGAATGTTGCAGAGCTGCTCTGAGGCAGAGCACAAAGAGCACTTCCAGGCAGGCTTATCAGTCAGGAATTGGTGTTCCGGTTTCTCCAGGCAGTTTTATAGCAGCAGAAATCAGGGGTTAACTTGCAAACTTAGGGGCAGTGGGAATGTGTGGCTGGAAGTCTAGTGGGGAGCAGGGATGGATCACAGAGTCAGGGAATTACTGAGGTTGGAAAAGCTCTCTGAGCTCATCAAGTCTAGCCATCTCCCAGCACTGCCAAGGCCACCACCGACCCGTGTCGCCAAGTGCCACATCCACATGGCTTTTAATTCCCTCCAGAGATGGGGACTCCTCCACTGCCCTGGACAGCCAGAGGAGCTGTGGCTGCCCCATCCCTGGAAGTGTCCAAGGCCAGGTTGGACAGAGCTTGGAGCAGCTTGGAATAGTGGAAGGTGTCCCTGCCCATGGAAGGGGGTGGAACAAGATGGTCCCTTCCAAATGAAATTGTAGGATTCTGGGATTCCAGGAATGCCCTCTGTCATCTGTGCCCAGCCTTTGGATTAAGCCTCAGGCTGACATGTGGGAATATCTGTGGCCAGAGGAGCCTGCCAGCTTGGCAGAGGAGGCTTATTTTGAGTTGTATGGATATGCAACCCGTCAGCCTGTGCCACCATCTGGACCAGGATCTGTGTGGGTTCAGAGGCAGCATCCAGAACTGAAGAGTTTTTGGAAAGCCAGCAGTGGCATTTGAGCTTCTTCCCTTCTGTACCTGTAACTCCCCTAAACAGGCTGGCAGTTCAGTTCAAAGGCAGGGCTGGACTCCAGTGCTCTTCCAGGACAACAAATTCACTGTTAACTTTTGGAAAACAAGAGCAAATAATACCCAGGGTTGCTGAGCTGGCCCTGCAGTTCGGTTCCATTCTGTGTGTACACACAATGTCTGACACCCGGGGGAGGAAAGGGCTGACCAAGGTGAGCTGTGATTATTAGCCAAGCTCCAGAACCTGCAGCTCACTTCAGGAACTCTCTCACCGCCCCCAAAATACCACTTGCTGTGAAAACAGACAGTATTTGCTGAAAGGGATTCCTGAAGGATGCCCTCCAAGGTCATTACTGCTCCTGCTGAAACAACAAAGCTGCACAGGGATGTTTTAACTTGAGGGGATCTTTTCCTGCGTGATAAAATTGCTCTTTGGAAGGGACCAAATCCCAGCAGTGAAATCCTCAGGGGTATGAATGAGCTCCACCACACTCCTGCCTCCCCAGTGATTCCCTGTGAATCCATAGGCTGCTGGGGAAGGGGAGCAGGAGGAAGGCACAGGTCCTTTAGCTGCTGCAGGGAGCAGAGAGGCTGAGGGATGCTCAGCTGGGCTCAGGCAGTTCCACAGCCCTGCGGAGCAAACAGGGCTTTGGAGCCAAGTGCATTCCTTGAGTTGCTGCTCAGGATGAATGGAGGAGGAGCTTTTATTGAAGGACTCTGGGCAGGATCTGAGGATATTTGGCTCTGGAGGGAGCGGTGAAGCCTTATCTCTGCTTTATGGAATGATGTCACTGTGATACTCAGTGTTGTGATGGAGCAGAAGCCATGCCTGTGTCCACGAGAGCCCGAGGCAGAGCCAGGATCATATGGAGTATCTCCTTTCCCTGCCCTACCCTTGCAAGGCTCCAGGACTCACTGTGTTCCCGTAGCTCAAACCAAGAGAAGCTGGGATTCCTCCTCTGTACCAAACACAACCACTTTTCTGTGAATTAGTAGCTGCAGCTGATTGTGCGCAGTGACTTTTTGACCCTTTTGGGTGGATTTGAACTTGAAAACCTTTCCAAACATGCTGAGCTGATGGCTTCTCTCTGCTGGCAGAGCCAACAGTTGTTGTCCCCCAAACACCTCCTGGCAGGCAGCAGGCTCATGTTTTCCAGTGAGTCAAAGCAACCATAAAGTCAGATAGAGCAGGGAGAAGTCACCTAAACACACCAATAAACCCACCCTACTGCTTTCATTTCCTTATAACAAGCAGAAATCTGTTTGCTTCAGTCCAAGCATGATCTTCCATTTATCCTGACATACCCTCTGCACTTCGTTCTGATAAATATTCAAAGAATTATTTATTTCCCTTTAAAATTTTTACTGACTGCGCTGTAGATGTTCCCCTCCCCTCTCCTGCACAGTCTGCCCAGTGGAGGAATTCAGCCTTTGATTACAGATGAAAACAGGCTTTGGAGAGCTGGAATTGCTGGATTTTCCCACCAGGATGGCTTTGAAGTGGCAAGGCAGTTTGCTGATGGCTCAGTGCTTAATGTCACAGTGCAGCAGAGTCCTCCCTCCTCTTACACTTCTCAGGGCTTGTGCTGGTCCAGTTTTATGGCATCCTCTGCTGGGCTGTTCTGGAGACAGAAGTGAGTTTCCTTGGAAGACATTTAGTGGTTCAGCAGAGCTGCAGTAAGGGACAGACTTTGAGGAGGTTTCAGAGGTCTCAGCTTCTCTTTTAACTGAGCTCTTCAGAATGGCTCATACCCAGCACCTCTTAGTGATTGTGGTGCTCCAGGAAGTGGAATTCCGTGTAGTTTTAGTGGAAGCTGCTGGATACTGAGATGTGAAAATCTAGTCCTTAGGGTGGCAGAGGGAATTTGTTCTCTCTAATTAATGACACGGTAACAACAGGATGAGAAATCCCCAAGCACTGACTATGGCTTGGCGGTGACTGGATGGTTCTGAACGCAGCCAACCAAGAGCCTTCAGCCTCCACTTCCAATAAATCCAGTCCCTTTCTGTCTGTACCCACCTTCCTTCCTTCCTTCCTTCAGCACCAGCCCCCCAGACTGAGCAGCAGCAGGTTTGTACTTTTCCAGAGGACAATGTCCACAGCTCACAGCCAGTCCCCCAGTCCTTCCGTGATTCTTTTAATTAACTAATCAGTTCCAAGCCCCCAGAGCCTGATGAGCCATCTGGAGGGATTCAAGTCACATATTGAATTCCTGATGTTGCTGATGAAATCCTTCAGTTTGCTCCAAGCCCGGAGTGCAGCCAAATGTTCCCCCCCCCCCCCCCAACACCCCCCCCCCCCCACCACCCCGGGGGTGTGGGTTT
>VWZG01003387.1:219170-229825 GCA_013396735.1 Grallaria varia | reverse complement strand
CCTCCAAAGCCGCTCCACGCAAACAGCTCGGAGGTTTGGATTTTGGGGAGGAAAGGTTGGCTTTAGCTTGGGAAGGGTGTGCTGGGAATCCTGGTGCTGGTGCAGCGATGAATCCCAGAATGGTTTGGGTTGGAAGGGACCTTAAAGATCAGCAAGTTCCACCCCCTGCCATGGGCAGGGACACCTTCCACTATCCCAGGCTATTCCAAGCCTTGTCCAACCTGGCCTGGGATGCTTCCAGGGATGGGGTGACAGAAGGATTGCTCTGGAACCAGGCAACAGCTGAGCTGAGGATTCATGACTGGTGTCTTTGCAGAGCTCTGTGAAGAGCCCTTACCACCATCATCCCACCTGGGTGGGAAGCAGGAAACCTGGGTCTGGGATGTCAGGTATTCCCTGCTGCGGAAATTCCCTAATTACTAGCAAGGTTTGGGAAAATAAGAGGCTGAGCCAGCTCTCTGGCTGGGTCAGGAAGGATAACTGTGAGAAATTGAATTTACCAAAGATGCTGAAATGTCTTGGGATGCCGTCGGTCCATCAAGTGCTTGGCTTGCTCAGGACACCTGGAATGGGGAAGGAATTTCTGCCTCTCCAGCCACGTGGCCTTTAGCATGAACAACAATCACCTGCAGGTGGGGTTTCCTTCCTCCCGTGCCCTGACTGGAAGGATACATTACAGCATCCATCTCAGAAGGGTTTATCTTATCATAATAAAAATGTCTGGGTTTTTGCATATATTGTTGACTTTTATTTGGTTTATGAACCCATAACTCTTGGGCTCCTGCTTTTATATGGTGTGGGGTGGATCGGTGCAGCCTTCAGCCAAGAACCTTAACACACGTAACTCTGTGAGGCTTAATCACTGCATCCTAATTTAAATAAGATAATTGTGGCTTTTGCAAGGGAGCTGAGGCACCTGGAGGACACAGTGCAGGACAGGGAGCTGAACTGAGATGAGTCATCTACATGGATGTTTCTTCCCAAGGCAGATCTCCTCCTTTCATCCATGTGGCACCCAGGATCTGGGGGCTGTAACTCCAAGCTTTTAAACATCTTAGATGAAAAATAATGCAGCAAAGGCTGCTGCCAATTCAGACTGTTCTGTGAACAGCTGCCTTTATCCACTGGTGGAGTCCCCATCCCTGGAAGTGTTTAGAAACCATATGGATGTGGCACCAGGGGACATGGTTTAGTGGTGGCCTTGGCGGTGCTGGACTTGGTGATCATAATTATCTTTTCCAACCTTAACAATTCGGTGATTCTGTGGTTTTCCAGCCTTCTGTCAGAGCCACAGCCAGGTCTCGTGGCAGTGGGGCCTGTTGGGATGAGGGATGAAGGGCTGGGCTGAGCTGTGTCCCCACTCACAGGACTCTTGTTCCCTGCAGGTGAACGGCCACCTGGACTACATGAAACAAATGGACACGATCCTAAAAGCCGTGGGCATCAAAACCAAGGAATGCCCACCAGAGGAGAAGGGCAGTGGCATTCTTTTCCCTCTAGCCAAGAAATCCCAGCAGAAAGCAGGCAGTGAGCCTCAGGGAGAGGAAAACACCGGGAAAGAGGAGGATGAGGCTGGGGGTGAGGCCCTCCCAGCCAGCTGCGCTCACCCACTGGATTCCTCCAGCTCTCTCCTGGGACAGCCCTCCCTGCCCTGCCCAGAGTGCTCCCACAGCAGGGACAGCGAGGAGCAGGCAGCGGGAGGAGGAACAAATTAGAGCCGAGCTGCTCAGCCAGAACCAAACCCGCTGCCACAGCCTCGGCATTCCCAAGGGATGTAGCCGGCGGAGCTGGAGCTGCAGATTCCAGCCCCTCCAGAGAGCCTGGAACGGGGCACTGGATCAAAGCAGTCAGAGCAGCTGCCCACGGCGTCTCCCACGGACGAGAGAGGGCTGATTCCAGCGTGACTCTGCACTGCTCCCCGGGAATCCGGGACAGATCCCCACCAAAGCCTTGCGGGAAGCAGCTGTTCCACCTCAGCACCGTGTCCCTGCTGTAACTGGAGAAAGCAAGTGGCTCTGAGGGGATTTTAAGCATGTCATGGATTGGGGGGGGGGGGTCATCATTAGGAAATTAGAAAACCTTTTTCCATTTTCTTTAGGTTCTTATTTGAAAGGGAATGAAAGTGTATTTTCTAATGGCATCATCTAAAAATTAACGGATTGTCAGTGTGATGGTCCTGTGCCATGAATGGGAAGCTGCAGGATGGAGCAGCGAGAGGAGCTGATCCCGTTACTGCCATCACACACCCACAGAGCCACCCCCACACCGCATGGAACACCCAGAGGTGGGTGTTGGATGTTCTGCACTAACCTGAATCCCTGGAGAGCAGCTCTCCACGATGAAACAGGGCAGTTTCTGTAACTCCCTGCATCACAGGAAACCAGGACAGGCATGCTCCCAGTCCGGTGAGGAGACTCGGCTCCAAGAGGACGTGATGTTCCATGGGCTGAAGCAGCTCCAAACCTCTTATCCATGAGTCACGGAATGTGTTTCCATCACTCTTCTCAGTGCAGTCAGTGAGATGAAGCTGAGATGTGCATGGAAGCTGAAAATTGAGCCTTGGTTTAAGTTTAGGTGGACATAAGGTCTGGAGTCTGAGGTTTAGAGATGGAAAGACTCTTAGAATCTCAGGATATGCTGAGTTGGAAGGGACCCCCGAGGATCATTGAGTCCAACTCCTGGCCCCCTTGGGACACTCAAGAATCCCACCACGTGCCTGAGAGTGTTGTCCAAAGGCCATGAGGAGAGTTAGGGACTGGTGCCAGGGAGCAAAGGAGGGATGGAAGAGAGAGAAACAAGGCAGCTCAATCACCAGCCAGGCATGGCTGGACCTCCCATGGCACCGCCTGGTGCTGCCATCCCCGGTGCCCCCTGCACAAGGTGCTGGGAGAGGCAACTGGAGCAGCAGCAGGGGCAGCTTGTGTGGGGCTGGGGGACCTTTCCCAGCACAGGGAGCTCCGTGGCCCCACTCAGGCCACGGGGGTGCCAAGCTGTGGCTCTGTGTCCAGGGGCTCAGTGTCCCACAGGCTGATGGAGCGGGCACGGGGCACTGGCGGGGCTGGAGGCAGGTTGGGATCGTTCCCTGGCACCCCCGAGTCCACCGAGTCGGTCTCAGCCTGCAAGGTGAGGACGTTCTTGAGGGACGTGGCGGTGCGGGCACCGCTGTTGGAGTTCCTCATGGAGAGGGAAATGGCGCTGGGCCAGGGCTCCCCGGGGCGCCGGCAGCAGGGCAGGAATTTGCCCATGGCTCTCTTGAAGTCCCTCATGAAGAGCGGGTAGATGATGGGGTTCATGGTGCTGTTGCAGTATCCCAGCCAGGTGAGCACGTCGAAGAATCCTGCCGGGACACAGCCACACACGGCCTGGGGAGGACACACAGCAGGGATTAGCAGCAGCTCCCACCTCAGCCCCCACCCACAGCAGTTTCCCAGGCATGTTGTTGCCTAAAATGAGGAAAAAAACTTTCCAGGTAATATTAATCTGGGTAAAGTAGAGAGTAGTTCTTTACTGGAAAGCTTTTCAGGTTCCAAAAGTATATAAAGACGTGCATGCAGCATAGGGGTGATTCCTATTTTTATACCACTCCTTGATTATCATAACTAAAGGTTACATCCAATCCAAGGAACCTCCACTCTCCAGCCACCTCAGTGCCACCCTCAGAACCTCCCTCGGGTCTGCCCCTTGGCACGCCATCACAGAATGGAGCTGGGGGGTCTTAAGACCCCTTCTTCACCATCATTATCTTCATGTCACATTCCCTGGTTGGAGCTTCTCCAAGGTTCATGGGTCTTCTATCTTATTTTGACTACAGTTTGTATTGTTATTCTAGTCCTGGTACATGAGTCCCAAATAAAATGTTCTAGTCGCTGTCTTAGGCTTAACTCAGACATTCAGGAATGTGGTACAGAGGTAGAAACTGCTGGTTGCTACGTCAAATATGAGAAGCTATAAAGCTATATAAAATTTACAAATATATAAAAATAAATACAATGTGCAAGTATATACAAATACATGAAGTTGTAAGGCATCAACACGAACATTCCCCTTTCAAAGGAAACCTTCAAATCCCTTTTGAAGGGTTTTTCCTTGCCGTTGCTCCCTGGGGAAGTTGCACTTTTGCTCCCAGAGGTGTTCCAGCAAGACCTTCAGAACCCAGCTGGATCCCCGACACAAAACACCTGCAGGTCCTTACCTGTGTCATGTTGGTGATAAAGAAGGGCAGCCAGGCCACAAAGAACATGCCCAGGAGGATGCCCAGGGTCAGACTGGCCTTCAGTGCCTTCTTGCTGTGCTTGTTGGTGAACCTCCTGATCTCGCTGCCGGCCATGGGCTGGCTCAGGACACAGGGAACCTGTGGCAGGAGACAGGGAGTGGTGATGAGTGCCCCCAGACTGGAGCTGCTGGCACCAGTGCCAGCCTCTGCCCAAGAAAAGTGGCATTTGGTGCTCCAAATCCTGAAAAAACCCTGCCATTAATTCCCTCCTCCAAGGGGCAGGAGCAGGGCATGTGCCACAGGCCCTGAACCACAAATTAGGAAGAGGAAATGATAGAAACTCTCAGCATTGAAGTATTACCTCAATATTACCTTATTTTTTTAACTGTAAAGCAGGGGCTCCTCACTAGGCTGTTCTTTGTAGGCAAACCCAGCTCAGTCCGTGTTTAGGTGAGGACAAAACCCTAAAGGGGCAGCTGCAGCTGCTGATTTCAGCAGCACACTAAATCAGTTTGTCAAAGCAGGGCGTGAAGCACTTCAGCCCACAAACACCACGACTCAGCCCTCCGGCCCCCCCTGCAACCTAAAATTAACTGATTATCTCAGCCCTCCACTGTGATTAAACCGTGCCCCGTCGCCACACTGCTTCCTGCCCAAAAAGAGATCAAAAATGTGGTTAAAAGATGAAGTTTGAGGCTTCCCTGCCTGACATGTTGTTTTCAGCCAGTTTGGGGCTCCAAGGAACCTTTAGGGACACTTTCCTTGGCTGAAGGATGGGGTTGGATGCTGGATTTCCATGGCACAGCAAAGCCCCTGAGCATCCCCTCATCCTGTCAGTGGGTTTGTGGTCTCCAAACACCCAACACCCAGGCAGAAAATAAACATTTTATGGTATTGTCTGTTTATTCTTTGATTCTCTGTCTCCTTTCGACTGTCTGCTGCATCTTATCACACGTGGGAAAGCTGGCCAGAGTCCTGGCTCTGCTCCGAGAGCGAATAAACTCAACCAAGGCATTTGAAGGCAATTAAGTTTGCCTTTTCCCTGTAGGATATGAGGTCAATAAAGCCTATTACAGGGAATTAAAGCTGTTAGATTTAGTGGCAATTACCTCCTCCTGGAGAAATACAAACAATGCAGCCACGTTTTAGTTATAAAACTCACACAGGGACCTGGCGATCGCACAAGGAGGGGTTTGGCAGCTCCTGTTATAGACCAGGTAACAAAAATAGAAGCTTCTGTTCAAAACAAGGTGCTCTCCAGAATTTGGCATTTGCTATTAGTTTGCTATTGCTTCTCCCCTGTGTGTCTCACACCCACTACATCCAAGAGTGATGAGTGGAAAGTCAGATACAAGATGGGGTGATGCTGGCTGAGGGGGGCAAAACCACCTTTATTTTGCATCGCTGAGCATTTTGGCCTGAATCTTATTTGTTTCTCTGCTTCTGCCAGTGCTGTTTGTGTGCTCCAGAACAGCCTCTAATCTCTCCATTGGTGGGACAAGACACCGGGCAGCTCAGAGAGCATCAGCGAGGTGGATGTCACCCAAAATCTCCCTGGTTGTCAAAGACAACTCTGGCTCCGAGGCTGCCCAGAGGGGCAGAAACACCACAGGCACCCAAATTTTGGTGTCTTTAAAAAGCAACACCCCCTGTGGGCACCTTAATTACCACCTTACCTGTGGCATGGCATCATCGGTGGCGGCGGTGGCCACGTTGGAGACGACGGAAGCCACCTGCACCGCCTGCTTGCGGGCAGCCAGGAGGATGCGGCAGTAGGTGAAGGAGATGGCGGCGGAGGGCAGGAAGAAGGTGAGGCAGGAGGCCACCAGAGCGTAGGGCAGGCTCACCAGCAGCCGGCACTGCTCCTCGTCCCCGTGCCGGGTGACGTTGGGAGAGCGCTCCTCAAACTCCAGCTCATGCCAGCCCATCTTGATGGGCAGGAAGGAGGTCAGGGCAGCCACAGCCCAGGTGGCCAGGATGAGGCAGAGGGCCCTGCAGGAGGTCATGCGCATCTTGTACTTGAGCGGGGAGATGATGAGCAGGTAGCGGTCCAGGCTGATGGTGCAGAGGTTGAGGATGGAGGCGCTGCAGCACATGACGTCAAAGGAGGCCCAGAGGGAGCAGAAGTCCCCCCAAAGCACCCAGCGCCCATAGAGCTGGTTGAGCATGGCCGGGGGCATCACCACCAGCCCCACCAGGAGGTCCGACATGAACAGGGACACCAGGAAGTAGTTGGAGGTGTTGCGGAGGGAGCGCTGTGTGACAATGAGGAGGATGAGGAGGAAGTTCCCTGCCGTGGTCAGCAGGATGATGAAGCACAGGAAAGCGGCCACCCAGCTGCTTCCCACAAGCAGAGGGTGCTCCCCGAGGGCGCTGGAATTGGGGGCCCCCAGGCCGCCCTCCATGAGGGCTCTGGGGTGGGGGGACCTTCTCTGGCGTGCCCGGCGCTATGTGATCATCTCCAGAGCCACATCCAGGAGGAGGACCATCTCTCTCTCCCTGCTGTGTCCGTCCTCCTCTCTCCTCTCCTCCTCCTCCTCTCCCTCTCTTCCCCCACTCTCTCTCTTCACTGGCACTCAGGGCAGAGTGACATTCCCAGGAGCTGATCAGCAGGAACAAGGTTCCCTCCCCGTTACTCACAGCCCGGCAGCGCCCCGTCCCTGCAAATCCCCCTGCACTGGGATGTCCCTGGATGCTGCTGATGGATGCTGAGGATGCTCCGGATGGCAGGATGCTTGAGATGCCAGGGATGGCAGGATGTTCGGCATGCTCTGGATGTGCTGAAACGGGGAATAAGATGACTCCGAGATGCTCTGGATGCTCCAGGTGCTCTGCACTCGGGATACTTCAGATACTGGGGATGCTCTGCATCCCAGGATATTCCAGATGCTGGGGACACTCTGGATCCCAGGATATTCCAGATGCTGGGGACACTCTGGATCCCAGGATGCTCCAGATGCTGGGGACACTCTGGATCCCAGGATGCTCCAGATGCTGGGGATGCTCCAGCCCGCCGAGGCTCAGCTCTCGCCCCCTGAGCTGGGCTTGGCTCCCCGCAGGGCTCCGTGCCCGGGGCCTCCCGAGCTGTTCCGTGCCCGGGCGCTGCTGCTGCTGCTGCCGCCGCAGCCGGAGCCGGCGAGGGGAGCCGAGGACCGGGATGCTCCCAGCGCAGCTCGCCCGGGAGGAGGAAGATGGGGAGAGTGGGAAGGGCTCTCTCCCGTGGCGGAGCTGCGTCCAGCCTGCAGGGTGTGTGTGTGTGTGTGAGGGTGTGCAGGTGCCAGCCAGAGTCTCACCCGCCGCTCTGCGATGCCCAGGAAAGGATGCGGGAATGCCGATTCCAAGGAGGTGGGGCTGGGGATGGCGGGAGAGGGGAGAGGAGAAGATGAAACGAAACGCTGATGGAAACAGGGATCGGGGCTAAACTCCACAAAGTGGCAGCCAGAGAGTTCCCTTTTCTGCCTTAAAGAGACAGCCTCGTGCTCTGCCATCCCTGTCACCTGTGCCAGTGCTGGAGTCCCCGTGCTCATCTGGTAGCTGAGCCAGCTGGTCAGTGGATCCATCCTCTGCCCATCCAGCAGCTCCCAGTGCCAGGCTCCATCCTCTGCCCATCCAGCAGCTCCCAGTGCCAGGCTCCATCCTCTGCCTATCCAGCAGCTCCCAGTGCCAGGTTCCATCCTCTGCCCATCCAGCAGCTCCCAGTGCCAGGCTCCATCCTCTGCCCACCCAGCAGCTCCCAGTGCCAGTCTCCCTCCTCCACATGATAAAAAGTAAAATTTTGCAAAGACAAATGAAGAAAACAACCCAACAAAAGCTGCACACGAGCCCTCAGGAAGCAACCAGAGGCAGCACAAGGCTGGCTGATATTCCAACAATCCGCAGCCAGGGGTGGAGGGGCAGAGCCAAGGCAAAAGGCTGCCCTGGGATAGCCAGACGTCTGGCCCATCTGCTCCAGGGTTATCTGGGCTGGCCTTGGGCATCCCAGATCCCAGTCTGAGGGACAATCCTGGATGCACCCACAGCAACTTGTCCTTTTGGCAAGTGGGAGGCAACACGTGAGAGGAGTCAGTGGGTCCCACTGGCATCTCCAGCTCAAAACATCCTCCTGGGTCTGTAAGTGCCACTGGGATCCCGTGCTGCCACCTCCACCATCAGAGCCAACCCCTTGGGCTGCAGGGCAGGGATTGATTGGGGCTTTTTAATCACCCAGCTGCCTAAACGTGGGCTTTTCCTAACAAATGGCTGTGATTTCTGTTGGGGGATGACCAGAGCCAAGGGCACTGGCTCCAGCACAAGCCAGAGCCATCTGTGTGTCCCTGTGATGCCCCTGGCACCACTCCTGTGCCTACAGCACACTGCCAGCCGCTGCCTGTTCCTACCCAAGCCACCACCAAAGCTTTCCTTGATACGCTTCCCTCAGGCAGCTGTGCTGCAGATGTGTGGGCAGTGCCAGCTGTGCTGCAGATGTGTGGGCAGTGCCAGCTGTGCATCACGCATCCTTCCCACTGCACCCCCAGTGCTGCCCAGTCACCCACCCCAGCACAGAAATCGGTCTCTTTACCAAGTCCCACTTTTCTAATCATCTTTCCAACAACTTTGTCATGTTGTTCCCAGTGGCTGGATGAGCATTCCAGGCCTGGAAACCATCTCTGAGCAAGGGGGGGATGCAAGGCTGGGCTCACCTCTGTGTGGGGGCACAGCCCATACACACCCCACTGTTCCCTGTGCCAACCTCTCCCTGGCAAAGTGTCACTCGTGCCAGGACAGGCTCTGCCCTCCCTCTGCTTCCCCAGGAGCCTCTCCTGGGATGCTCCCTCGCCGCTCGCTGTGTCCTGGCAGGGATCCCGGGGCGCAGCAGCACACGCGATGCTCCGACCGCAGCGGGAGGTTGGTTTGGAAAAGGGTTTGGGCCGGGAAATCCTCCTTCCCTTGGCCCATCTGTGCCGGGAGGAGAGAGAAACCCCCACCCCAGGCACAACGTGCGGCAGCGCCCCCAGCCAGGGTAAGTGCAGCAGCAGGGCAGATTTATCCCAGCTGGACCCACGCTGGTGCTCAGCGAGAAGGGGATGCCAGAGGGCAAAGCCAGGCTGCCTCCTCAGTTTTGGGAGCATCCCAGTGTGTCTCCAAGGCTTTTGCTTCTGCGGAGGGGATTGGATCAGTCATGGGATCACAGAATGGTTTGGGTCGGAAAGGACCCTAAAGCCCATCCCGTTCCACCCCCTGCCATGGGCAGGGACAGCTCCCACCAGCCCAGTTGCTCCAAGCCCTGTCCGACCTGGCCTTGGACACTCACAGGGATGGGGCAGCCACAGCTTTCTGGGCATCCTGTGCCCAGCCTGTCAGGGCTGTGTCCTCCCACAAGTGGGAGGTTTTCTATGCCTGGTTTGGATGTTTGCTGGGGAAGTGAAGCAAAATGTGTTTTAAAAAGCCTGCCTTAAAATGAGGTCCAAATCCTACCACTATCCCTGCAAAAGCTGCCCCGTGCCTGTCCGTGCTCTCTCCCTGTGCGGCATCTCCGGCACATCCGCAGGGGTCGTGGCTTCCACTGGCTCTGCTCTCCAGCACCGCCCCACAGAGAAGCCAACCCAGGGTGTCAAGAGCCCCCCGGTGTCAACATGGCAAGAAACAAAGGGCTGGGGAGGCACAGAGAGCCCCAGGGGAGGCGGAGAGGCCTTGGGGAGCACATCCCGCAGCCCAGGGCTCAGTGCAGCGGCCTCATCCGCCCTTCCCCTGGGATGGCTCCCGAGGTTTGATTCTGGGCACAGTCCGGCCGGTTACCTTGGGAAGATTCGTGTTCCCATCTGCAGGACAGTCCTCCAGGGTGCGTTGAAAGGAGGAGGAGACCTCCCGCTCCGAGCACCTTGGACTGCAGCTCCTGGAACTCACAGGAACGGCTCCCTGCTGATTCCAGCCTGTTCCCACGGTGCCGTGGCAAAAGGCCACACGATGGTGCTCCGGGACCACCGCGGGTTCCTCCACCCCTTCCCGGCTCCCAGGGAAAGCTCCTTTCCTTGGGAAAACGTTGGGAAGCCTGAAAACACCCTAACAGGCAGGACACCTCCAGCCCGGCCAGGTCCTTCCCGTTCAGCCCGGCCCCTGCACTGTGGAAGTGCTGCCTTAACGCAAACCCTTTCCCACTTCCCAAAGTTTGGAGAGCTGCTTTCCAAACCCGCAGAGCTCCCAGAGCCACAGAGAGGGGGGCAGTAAGGGCTGGGCTCAAAGGGGCAATAAGGGATGGGCTCAGAGGGGCAATAAGGGATGGGTTCAGAGAGGGGGGCAATAAGGGGTGGACTCAGAGAGGGGCAATAAGGGATGGGCTCAAAGAAGGGGCAATAAGGGGTGGACTCAGAGAGAGGGGCAATAAGGGATGGGTTCAAAGAAGGGGCAATAAGAGCTGGGCTCAGAGAGGGGGGCAATAAGGGGTGGACTCAAAGAGGGGGGCAAT
>VWZG01003387.1:204891-217632 GCA_013396735.1 Grallaria varia | reverse complement strand
GCACAGGGACATCCACATCCCGGGAGTGTCCCCTGCACAGGGACATCACATCCCGGGAGCGTCCCCCGCACAGGGACATCCACATCCCGGGAGTGTCCCCTGCACAGGGACATCCCAGCCCTCGGCCCCCTCCTCCCTCCACCACCACTAAAGTGCCCAGGGAGAGGGGGGACAGGCCTGGCTCCCACCCAAACTCCCCCCGCAGCCACGAAACGTGAAGCCCCAGCGCCCATGGCGTGATCCAGGTCCCTCGTCCCCAGGGGGCTCCGTGGTGGCCCTGGGGACAGCAAGGTGAGGGCTGTCACCACCACAGCTCCCAGTCACCTCCCCCACGCGGCCCCGGAGGTACGTCCTGGGGCAACACACTCCTGACACAAAGGCTTGGGTGGAGATCCGGCTGGTGTGTCCGTGCTGAGCCCACGTGTCTCGGGGCAGGGAGGGAGGGCGAGAGGAGGAAGGAGGGATGCTGCTGCTTCCACGGCCCCGGCAGAGATGCGCATTTCCCGCGGGACCCTGGAGAGGCTGCAGCCCATCTTCCCCCACCCCAGGCAGGATCCACCAGAAGAGCAAAGCCCAGAAGGTCTCCAGAGGTTTGGGAGCCTGTGGACAGCCCTGGGAGCCCCTCTCAGCCAAACCCCCCTCCCCGTCCATGCCCCAGCTCCTCTCAATATATTATTACTATGATGTGCAAGTAGTTTTGCATCAGGGAACGCCAAGCCCTCGTGTCTCCCCCTGCAGCTCCAGCCCTGCTCGTGCCCCCAAACGCCCCTCCGGTGCCGGGGGTGTTGGGGAGCGAAGAGTGAGGGCACCAGTTAGACAGCAAAGACTCCCCCGCCCGCCCTCCCTCCCCCCAAAGCCCCTGGTACACCCCCTGCCAGGACAGTCTGGGTCACTCCTCGCCGTCCTCCTCGTGGTGGTGGTGGCTGGAGGCAGGAGGCTCCTCCAGCTCCTGCTGGTGGTGGCCGTAGTGGTGGGCGCCAGGCCCTTCAGCGGGCATGTTCTCCTCGGCGTTCAGGTAGACATTAAACAGGGCTCCCTCGTGGCTCGGCTCCTTCCCGCACGCCTGGCAGCTGCAGTGCAGGATCTTCTCCACCAGCTTGTCCACCCTGGGGATGTCCTCGTGGCCCGGGCAGTCCAGCGTCACCTGGGTGGCCGGACAAGGACATGGCAGGTGAGTGTGGCATGGAGGGGGGGGGGGGTTGATGCACCCCTGTGGATTTGGGGTGTTGGGTTTCTATCCATAGAAACAAACCTCCTGTCAGCCTGCAAGCTGAGAGTTCTCTGGGAACATCTTACAAGGTCCAGAGACCCAGGGAAAATCATAGAACCAGCAAGGCTGGAAGAGACCTTCATGATCATGAAGTGCCACTGTTAACCGAGCCCCACCATAATCACCCCTAAACCATGGAATCACAGAATCACTCAACTGTTCAGGTTGGGAAAGACCTCCAAGATCACCAAGTCCAACCTTTGACCACCTGGTCAGCTAGACCAGAGCACTCAATGCCATGTGCAGTCATTTCTTGAACAGCTCCAGACACAATGACTCTCTGACCTCCCTGAGGAACTTATTCCAAAGCCTGACCACTGGACATCAAACAGGGCAGAAACTCCCAAGTGGGAACAGGCAAAGGGACAGAGCAGGCGTGTGGGATGAGCAGAGGGATGAATAACAGAGGGAATGACAGGAGATGGCTCTGCAAACAGAGGGGTAACTGCATCCCTCAGCTGCTCCTTCCACTCAGGCACAGCTACCGGGGGGACACCCTGGAGGGAATCCTTGAGTGGGAAAACCTCAGGGAAGGAGAACAGCCTGGCCTGTAGAGGTGGCAGAGCAGAGCAGAGCCCCCGGGTGAGCCCCCGGGGCAGGCAGGGATACTCACAATTTCCCACATGGACTGGGCTGGCATGCAGGAGTCGCAGTGCACCAGGGACTCCGTGGACTGGGGGAAGGTGTTGGGGACGCTGTAGCTGAAACACTGTCCCAGGCAGGCCCTGCAAAGACAACGGGAGGGAAGGGGGCTCAGGGGACGTGCCTGCCCTTCCCAACAAAGGCAGAGGGAGGGGGCGAGTGACAGTCCCCAGAGCCACCCTGGTGCCATCGGCTGGCTCCAGCCCATGCTGAGGTGGGTCTGTACCTGTTCTGGATGGATTTGGACTCACAGCCGCTGTGCCCCACGATCTGGGTGATGTTCTTGGCCTCGCACCAGGCGCTCTTGTCCGGGAAAAGCGCGAGCTTGTTGATGGGAGGGGGAGCGGCCAGGAGCGCTGGGAAGAGGGCACCCACCACCAACCATAACATCATGGCCAGCTCTGCCACAGCCCTACGCCTGCACACGGAGAGCAAAGAGTCAGCAGGAAAGCAAACAGGCAAACCGGCCCAGTTTTCCAACCCCGTGGAAGTTCTTGGTCCAGACGAGCCCATGGACATCCTCCCGTCCTGCTGCAGCCAGGACAGCTCCCAAAACACTGCCTGGGAGGTGGGACGGGCTGCTCTGCCTCTCCCCTCTTCTGGGTTACCTTTCCCAGGCTCTGCGCCAGGAGCAACAGCAGCTTTTCCTCGTTTCCCACCCAAATTTGGGCTGGGAGAAGTTTGCAAACCCAAACATCGCCGCCACAAAGCCAAGCCGGGCTGGAGAAGTCCCGGACCACAGAAATGTTATTATGTGAGGAAGCAACAAACCTCCCCACTTCCTCTACTCCCACCTTAAAAGCCAAAGCCGGCCTTGCTTCCAATTCCGAGCCTTCCCCGGGGGAAAGGGAAGGGAAACGCTCTCCCCTGCTGGAATCGCGCAGCAGGTGTCGCTGCAAGGCAGCAGCACGAGGGCACACGTGGAAACCTCAGCCCAGGCGCTGGGAACCCGCAGGACAGACCAACACAGCCTTTATTTTCACAGCGCCACTCAGATTCGGCGAAGGGTTGTTCCAAGGACGGGGATTTGGGCTGCAGACAAGGCGGAGGGTGTCTTTGAATAAGGAGCAGAAACCTCGTTCACAAAGGTGGTCGGCTTGGCTTGGAGGTCACTTCCCACCCCCACAGAAATCCCACGTGAGGTTTCCTTTTTAATTCCAAGTGCCTGAATTAACACTCCCAGTCGCTGGGGAAAGGCGGATGGAAAAGCATCACAGAAGCAGGGAAATTTTTTCCTGTGTGGGGTTTGGATGGAGTCCTTTATACTTCCTAAAATATTTGTACGAACCACGTTATTTGTTATTTCCTTCTATTTATTTATCCAGACGACGATCCAAAGCCCACACTGGAAAGAGTCCCGTTGATTCCCATGCCTCCCTGGGCCCAGCCCTGCAATGTTGGCTGGGAAGGAGGGGAAACATGCCCTGTTCCTCAGACACTGGTGTCAGAGGCATCTGGGGACTCCCGGCTGGGCGTTCCCAGGTCTCCACAGTTCTCACCCACATTCCTCTGGGCTGGAGGACCACCACAATTATCTACATGACTGAGACACCTTCCCAGGCACCTCCCAGAGCTCCAGCTCAGGCATTTTAAGGTCATTGTGGGGTTTTGCCCTATTCCCCCTCCACTAAACCCAACCCAACCTCCTGGGTCTCAATCAAGAGAGACATGAGGTTCTTCCTGTCCTGCATCCCACGGCGCCCAGGGAAGAGCATCCTCCTTCACAGGATCGCTGGAGGAATCAGGAGGGGTCTTTGCTAAATTTCCTTATTTCCTGGTGATGCAAGAACCACAACGGTGTTTAATGCAGCAACCCCTGCACAGCCCTGGCTTCCTAATCCACTCAGCACTTGTGGGATGAGAGTCCCACAGTGCCAGACGGGAATCCCAAAGTGGGATTTGCAGGTGTTGGCTGGAGATAAGCAGAGGGTTTTAACCCCTGAGCTTGCCCTACCATCAGTGAGAGTCGTGGGGTTGAATACATTGGTCCTGAGGATGACTGACAGGGCTTCTGCTTCCTGCTTTTTTTTTAACCCACTTCAGTGGGGGAATTCTGTGATTTCTTTAAGAAGAACCAGGCTCAGCTGCACACACACACACACACACACACACACACACACACACACACACAAAAAACACTCGGTTTGCTTGGTTTTCATTCCTCAAATGCCAGCAGCTCCATGCTGAGGAATCCTGCTCCCAAAGGCAAGTCCAAGATCCGAGCTGGGATGTGACCCAAACAGCCAACACAACCCCCCGGGGAACAGCCGAAATTCCTCGGGAGTCACCCGGCAGGTTCACTTCCACATGCCCCCCATTAGAGAGCCAGTTCCTTATTTCCAAACAAAGGTGGTGGCTGGGGTTTTTCCCAGGTTTCTGTGCATCTTTACCCAGCTGCAAAGGGACAAACACTCCTGTCTGTGCTGAGTCCTGCCTCCCTGGGATGCTTTTGTTGCTCCTGGAGGGAGGTATTCAACAGGGAGGTGTTCCTGCAGAGCTGCTCAGAGCAGAGCCTTTGCCAGAGGCACGATGGATCCTCTCGGAGCATCTGCGAGGAAGATGAGTGAGGTTGTGCTCTGCTAAAGCACAGGGACCTGGCCTGGAGTCAGGAAAGCACTTAAACATGTGCTTAAACCTCCTCCTCCTTTTCCCGAGGTGTGTTTGTAACCAGGGCCCCCCATCCCAGCAGCACCGGCTGCCTCTGAAAGCCCTGCTGCTGGTTTGCAGGGAGGTGGTCACATAGTGGGGGAACTGGGAACCCCCAGAGCAGGGAAACTGGGCATCCCTATGGAGCTGGAGCAACTCCAGCTCCCCCCATTCCTCAGGGCATCCCCCACCCCGAGCTGAAGCCTTGAAGGTGCCACATCCACGTCCACCATACACGGTGTTTTTCCTCCTCCCAAGGAGGAAACCCACAGGGCCACATTTCCAGGGAGTTTGTGCCAGTGCCGAGGCAAACATCGGATGCAGCCAGGCTGGGCAGGGAGCGACGGCTGGAACAGCTCAGGGCACTCATCCCTCCATCCATCCATCCCTCTATCCCTCCATCCATCCCTCTATCCACCCATCCATCCCTCTATTCCTCCACCCATCCATCCATCCATCCATCCATCCATCCATCCATCCATCCATCCATCCATCCATCCATCCATCCATCCATCCATCCATCCATCCATCCATCCATCCATCCATCCATCCATCCATCCATCCATCCATCCATCCATCCATCCATCCATCCATCCATCCATCCATCCATCCATCCATCCATCCATCCATCCATCCATCCATCCATCCATCCATCCATCCATCCATCCATCCATCCATCCATCCATCCATCCATCCATCCATCCATCCATCCATCCATCCATCCATCCATCCATCCATCCATCCATCCATCCATCCATCCATCCATCCATCCATCCATCCATCCATCCATCCATCCATCCATCCATCCATCCATCCATCCATCCATCCATCCATCCATCCATCCATCCATNAGGCAAAAAAGGAAGAGACGGGGCAGGTTTGCAAAGCCCCGGTTAAACTCAAGGCATTGAGCGCATTCCTCCGTGACAAGCTAAATTACACACTGCGGCCCCCAAAGGCAGCAGCGCCTTCGCTGTGACCCGGCGGGCGCCGCCGCTTCCCCGCACACACAGCGGCAGCTTTCTCCTCCCCGCATTCCCCATGCCCCCCACCCCCGCGTTGGTCAAAGCTCTTCAGGCAGAAAGTTCAGCATAGTTCCGGCAGAGCCAGCGGCCCGTGAGGGTCTCTCTCCCCGCCTCTGTCCCTCTGCGGGGAGCTTCCTCCCATCCCTTCGGCCGCCTTTGGGAAGGGCAGTGACTCAGCCTGGAACATCCCGGGCTCCCGGACAAACAACTCAGGCACAGACGAAGCCTCGTGGGGAGCGGCTCCGGGGCCCTTTTCCAGCCGAGGGGCAAAGCGTGCACGGCTGGTGGGGCTCAGGGGACCAGCTCAGCATCCCTGCCAGGCTCAGCATCCCTGTGAGGCTCAGCATCCCTGGGAGGTTCAGCATCCCTGCCAGGCTCAGCATCCCTGTGAGGTTCAGCATCCCTGTGAGGTTCAGCATCCCTGTGAGGCTCAGCATCCCTGCCAGGCTCAGCATCCCTGCCAGGCTCAGCATCCCTGCCAGGCTCAGCACCCCTGCAAGGCTCAGCATCCCTGAAGCCCCGTTTGGAGAGCTGCGGGTACCACTCAGATGTTCTGTCCCCTTCCTCCCAGCCCCACAGCCCCAGGACTCTCAGGAATCCCTCAAGCAGGATAACACCAGTGCCTGGGAGCAGCTGGGAAAATCAACATCCTTACGTGGGGCCGGAGGACAATCCCTGGAATTACCTCGGGGGCCACGTTCCCACCATCCAGCCCGCAGCTGTTCCCAGCCATTTGGAAACCAAACACTTCTGGAGGAAAATAAAACAGATCTAATCAGTTTTACCCTCTTTTTCCAGTGGGGAGTTTACACCATAACACAGGGTGAGCTCACAGGTGGACACAGGGAATGTTTCATGAGTAGTTTCATGTGTTTATAGGTGGGGGTTTTTTTATCCAGGATCTTGCAATTCTGCCAAATACATAAAACCACAGACACAGGTAGATTGTGCTCACGGCCACACACGCAGCATCTCAGGTTCTGAGAGACAAGAACCCCTGAAGCTTTGCAAACACTGCTCAGCCAAGGCTCACAGCCCATGGACGGAGCACAGGAACAGTGTCAGCTCCACACTGGAGCCCAGGAAAACTGGAATTTTGTGCCATTTTGCTGAGAAAAGCTGCTGCACAGCCCCGGTGGGGGAAGAGGAGGCCGCAGGGACTCTCCATGCCTCTGTTTTCCTCACTGCAAGAGCAGAGACACAGGAGCACCGAGGGAGGTGATGGGTGCAGCGAGAGTGGGAAAGCACTGGAAGGTCTTCAGAGCACCCGATTTCCTCGGAGGGAAGCAGGAGGGGAGGGCTGGCTGCCAGCAGCCTGTGCCCCACACGATGCCATGAATATTCCTCAATGGGAAGGTGCCCAGGGAAAGGCTCAGGGCAGGTGGGAATCAGGTTGGAACACCGTGGGGAGGAGTCACCCAAGGACAAGGTGCTGCAGGGAAGGGGCTCGCTGCCCAGAGAGGAGGGAGCTCTCCAAGGATTTGGGTGGGATCACTCCTGTGTGTGGAGACAGCCAGGAGAGAGCTTTAGTGGCCACTAAAACATTAAAAGGCAAATTATTAATTTGACGCCTAAAAGGAAGCAAAGCCACAGTGTTTGCTTTGGTGGCAACTGGAAAGAAACATCCCGGAAAGATCCAGGGCACGGCTCTCCTCGGACAGGATTAGGTGTGAATACCACCAGGGATTGCCTCTTAGGAAACCTCACTCAAATAATATTTGGTTACATGGGACAAAAAAAATATTATAAGCCAGTATTATTAGCAGGAAAAGCTTAAATCTCGACTGCAAAAAATGAAAAGTCACTGTGTACTGAAAAAATCTATCAAAACAACAGATGTTACTCAATACTTTTTTTTATATATACTTCCCCTTTTTTGACGTTTACATTTCACTAAAACTTTATATTTTTGGGGACTCTTGCTGCAGCGATTGCAACAGTCCAGTAAATCTGATCGATGTCAGGACAACACGGGATGGGGAGAGGGAAGAGAACTCTGCCCTGGGAATGTCTGGAGGTCATTCCTCAGGACAGCAAGACACAGGAGAGCTCAGCTGAACACAGGAGTCTCTCCTGAGGTCAGAGCTCCAGTCTTGCTTCACTGAGATGCAAAATCTGAGAAGAAATTAAAAAAAAATTAAATAAAAAGGGAACTAGCACAGGAAGACGTTTGATATTTAACAGCCACAAGAATCCATCCTAAAAACTTTTTGATAGTGGAGCAAAAGCTGGGTTGTTCATCACTGTGGACCTGGCTGTCTCTGATGGCAGAGCTTCCCTTTCTGTAACACATTAATTTCCACTCCAAGCACAGTTGGGCCAGTCACAGAAGTAAAGCAGAAATAGAGCAAAGCAGTGCAGCATTTTTAAAGCCCTCTTGCCCTCCCTGCTTTGGCCAGAAAGTCCAAAGATTTTGGTACATTGGGAGTTTCAGTCTGGCTTCTCGACTATGCACTGAGCACTTTGGAAACACATTTTTTGCAGCTAGGAAAATAAAAAAAATAATTCCAAGCTGTTTTACCTACAAAATTCATTGGAAATCTACCTCTGGACTTAGGCTTAGAATGGGGTCCTGACGGAGCTCTGCTGGCAAAGGGACACACTAATGGCCCGTGGAGGAGGCAAGAGTCACATAAACAGTTTGTGGTAATTTATTTCAATTGCTCAATTTCTTCAGCATTAAGAACAACCCCGGCCAGGGAAACGCACCCACCTGAAGCACAGGACACACCCTGGCCCCACACTGCCCTGCACGCCCTCCCCAAGGCTCTGCAGCACTCCAGGGAACTCGCACAAGAAGACTTTTGATATTTAACAACCACAAGAATCCATTCCAAGCGGGACTGGGATCACGGATCAGCCGTGACCTGGAAACCGCGCCTGGGAGCAGCCCAGTTTGGGGGAGCAGCAGCACTGGGGCGCCTGGGCAAAGCAGGGATGGGGAGAGATGCTGGGCACATGCCATGGCTGGAACATTCCCAGCAGCGGGAATGCCCGGGCGCATCCCAGCAGACCCAGTGAGCCCCAGGCACTTCCCAGCACAGCTGGGAGCGGAGCTCCAGCCCCAGGCCTCGCTCACATGCCCGGACCTGAGCAAGGCAAGGCTCCCTGCCCCCTTTTCCCGGGAGCTGGTGCTTCCCACACAGCCACCCCACGCACAGCAGGCAGAGCCAGCCACTCTGGCCCTGCAGGAGGACAGCGGGTGTACGAGCCCCTCGGAAAATCCCGTGAATAACAGCAACTGCTGCTCTCTCCATCCCTGATCCCTGCGAGCAGCATCTTCCCACTCAGCATGGAAAGGGAACGAGCAGCAGCTCCCACCCAGGAAAGGGAACGAGCAGCAACTCCCACTCAGCATGGAAAGGGAACGAGCAGCAACTCCCACTCAGCATGGAAAGGGAACGAGCAGCAGCTCCCACTCGGGAAAGGGAATGAGCAGCATCTTCCCACTCAGTATGGAAAGGGAATGAGCAGCAATTCCCACTCGGGAAAGGGAATGAGCAGCATCTTCCCACTCAGTATGGAAAGGGAATGAGCAGCAATTCCCACTCGGGAAAGGGAACGAGCAGCAACTCCCACTCAGGAAAGGGAATGAGCAGCAACTCCCACTCAGCATGGAAAGGGAACGAGCAGCATCGTCCCACTCAGCATGGAAAGGGAACGAGCAGCATCGCCCACTCGGGAAAGGGAATGAGCAGCATCTTCCCACTCAGTATGGAAAGGGAATGAGCAGCAATTCCCACTCGGGAAAGGGAACGAGCAGCAACTCCCACTCAGCATGGAAAGGGAACGAGCAGCAACTCCCACTCAGCATGGAAAGGGAACGAGCAGCACCTCCCACTCAGCATGGAAAGGGAATATCTTTTCCACCCCCACCATCAGCACCCTGCCCACTGTGCCTCACCTTCCCAAAGCACGTGGCTCGCTCTGGAGCCACAGCCTGTCCCCTCCTTGTTTGGACATGACATCCACGGAGCTGGTGGTAAAACCCACAGGATCCCAGGAATCACTCACTTCTATCCATATTGGACTTGCAGGCACGGCCGGTTGCCCCTGGGGGAGAGCTCCCAGCAGGCCCAGTTCTGCTTTCACTTAGAGTGAGGTAAACTGGGACCGGCTCCTCCGAATGACTCCACTGGTGCAAATGAGATCAGAATCTGGCACCCCTCGTCTTACTCAAAACAAGCCTGACTGGAACCAGATAAAACCAGTTCCAGTGCATAGTGGCCACCGGGATGATGAGTTTTTAATTCCTGCAGGCAGAGGGGAGCTGTCTCGGATGCCAACCACGCTGCCTTTTGCCTCACTGGGTCATTCATTACCAAACTTGCATAAAAACCCAGCACAGCAGGGCTGCGCCTGCAGGATCAGGTTCCCAGCTGCTGGAGCAAGAAGGGGAAAGAGGGAAGGAGAAAGGGGCTTGTGAATGGAGCTGTGGATCTTCCAGGATCCTCCCTGCCATTTCCTTTGCCCTGTAACAGCTGTTCAGGCCATATCTTGGTCATAACAATGACCTAAGGGCTGTTTTGCCTCTTTTAGGCTCTGTTTTTGCCACCACAGTTTGGATGACACAAACCCAACATCTGCGTTATTTACCCACAGCACTGACCAAAGCCTAAAAACACATGGAAGGGCAGGGCCAGAGGGGCAGGGAGGTAACACAACAGCTCACAGCCCAGGTGGCATTTGCAGTTGCTCCCAGGCCTGACCCAACACTTGACATTCAGACAGTTCCTCCTCTAAAACCACTGGATCAGGGCCAGACACCCCAAGGAAATCACACCACAACCTGAACACTGCACTTTTCCCCCTCTGGACAAGTGACCTGAGCTCTGTGTCAGAGAAGAAGGAGGTTTAAACCACATCTGAGAGGCACCCAAGCCAGGGCTCCATCCTAACACCACTTCCAAAGCTCAGCTCCAAAGGACTGTGACCTCGGCCAGGGTGGGGGTATCGGTGGTGGAAATGGGTGCTGGGTTGCTCCACTCCCCCCAGCAGTGCTAATTTACCCCACATCCCTCCCTCCCTCCCTCCCTAAGCAGCCCCGCAACAGAAACAAAGGGCTGGGAAGAGCAAGCACAGCTCCTTGCAGGGCTACCGGGAGGCGTGGAGGACACACCACCCCTCATTCCCACTCGGCAACTGCCCCAGAAGGACAATTTTATCATCAGGCTGGGTTTTTAGAAGTCTGATGTGGGTGGGTGTGATGTTTCTTTGCCCTCAGCCGTGCTGGACCCCCCCAACACTCTGCTCCTTTCTGTGTCACGGGGGATCTCCGAGCCTGGGCCACTCCAGGGGAAGGTTGTTTTCTCCAGCAGAATTCCAAACAAAAAGAGCAGGAGTGAGGCCCGAGGATGGAGCAGGAACCCAGCTCTGCCTACCCTTCAGCCACTGCACTACGGCCGGGGAGCTGGCAGAGGTAGTGCCAGCACTTTAATGAGAACAGCGTGGAATTTGAGCAGGAATAACTGCCCTGGAGCTGCCCCTGCTCCTCGGGCAGGTTTCCCGTGGCCGTGCCAGCCCAATCCGCCCTCGGTGATGCCAACGCACACGGCGGGCAAAGCTACTCCACCACGGGCAGGTCTTCAAGGCTGCTGGAGAGGCATTTTGGCTCAGGGCCCGATGCTGCACCTCGGGAGCACCCAAAATTCCCTCCAGCTCGACTGTTTTCCTCACTCCAGAACACGACTGGGGCGCTCAGGAAGACTCTGCTTGTTTGCCCTTTTTGCGAGACCACAAACTGCCCGAGCCGGAATCCGGCGCCGAGGGGTCACGCCAAGAGCCTGGATTCTTCCCAGGGCTGTTTGCAAACACTTGGGATTTTTATACTGAAGGCAAATTCCATTTCCCATCCTGTGGTTTGCAAATTTGAGGTGAGCTGCCTTTTTACGAGATGGGAGACTGCCTCGAAAAAAGCAAAAGTGCCCATTGTGCACAGCTGGGTTTTGGCTGGTTGGACATTGCAAAGAGGACACGGAGTTCTTCGGCTAAAAATACAAGGGAAAAATCTGGCTCTCTCCATATCTCCAGGATCTTTCCCACTTTTTTCAGTAGGGTGCAGATTTCTCCCCCCAAAAAAACCCCACACGGCAAAGCTGTTGCCAACTCCACAAACACTTCACACAGGCTGAATTTTTAATTCGATGGGGTTCATTTTATGTGTAAAAGTCAGATTGGGGAGCAAGAGCCGAAGTTTCTGGTGCCCTTGTAAGAGCAATGTTAGCAGGAAAAAAGGGATTGTCCAGATCAACTTTAATGCAGCCTGAAAGCGAGCTAAAGCATGTCCTGTTCCCAAAACATGTCCCAGGAAAAACAAGAGGTCCCCACTGAGCACAAAACACGGATATCATTGTACAGAACAAATAAGAATCGCTGCAAATACTTAAACAAACTGAAATACGTTAGGGCTCAAGAGGCAGGTAAGGATAGATTGTACATGCCTTTGTAATATTCCAGTAAATGCCCAAACCGTTTGTAGGATACAAGGATGTGAATTCATCCGCAGGATGAGCTTTTGAGGGCACAAAAGTTTTACTGCCTTGCCGTCGGGAAAGCGCTTCCCTTTATGAGCGCCGGAGCAGCCCGGGTGCGCTGGCGGGCTGGGAAAAGCGACCCGGAGCATTCCCGATCCTCCCTGGGCACTTTTGTTGGGAACCCGAAGGAGATGGGAAGGAGGGAAGGAGGGAAGGAGGGAAGGAGGGAAGGAGGGAAGGAGGGAAGGGCTCTGTCCCGCAGATGTGCTCCCCGGCTCGCAGCCTTTCCCTGCGCTGCGGCCGAAGCGGCGGGGCCAAGAGCTCGGCGGCTGCAGAGCCGATCCTCCAAACCCGCCTCGGCCCTGCTCGCGGCAACATCCTCATCCTCACCCTCATCCTCCTCATCCTCACCCTCATCCTCATCCTCATCCTCCTCCTCCTCCTCCTCATCCTCCCGGCCAGCAATCCCGGGGCGGCGCGGGGAGAGGAGAAGGGAGAGGCGAAGAGGAGGAAGGTCCGGTGCAGGGAGGAGGGTGGGGGGAAAGCAGCAGGTTCGGGGCGGGGGTGGAGGGGACACAAAGCCAAGGGCTACTCAGCACCCAGGCGAGGGTGGAGGGGACACAAAGCCAAGGGCTACTCAGCACCCAGGCGAGGGTGGAGGGGACACAAAGCCAAGGGCTACTCA
>VWZG01003387.1:178769-204778 GCA_013396735.1 Grallaria varia | reverse complement strand
ATGGGAGAGGAGGGGAAAGAAAGGAGAGCGGGCGGGAGGGGGCGCGGGCGGAGAGGGAGCGGCGGCGCCCGCCCCGCCGGGGATCCAGCGGGGATCCAACCGGGATCCAACGGGGATCATCCACAGGGGATCCGCCAGGAATACAAAGGGGTCCCGCCGGGGGTCCACAGGGGAGCTGCCGGGAATCCAGCGGGAACCCGCCGGGAATCCATGGGGAATCCAGCGGGAACCCGCCAGGGATCCATGGGGAATCCAGCGGGAACCCGCCGGGAATCCATGGGGAATCCAGTGGGAACCCGCCAGGGATCCATGGGGAATCCAGCGGGGTCCCACCAGGGTCCTGCCGGGGGTCCAGCGGGAATCTGAAGGGGTCCCGCTGGGGTTCTGCTGCGAATCCACCGAGGATCTAAAGGAGGGCCATCGGGGATCCATCGGGGATCCATATGGTATTCACTGGGAATCCACCAGGGTTCCACCAGGAATCAAATGGGGTCCCACCAGGAATCCACAGAGGTCCTGCTGGGGATCCACCAGCAATTCAAAGGCGTCCCATCGGGTATCCGTTGGGGTCCCACCAGGCTCCCACCAAGGATCCATCAGGGATCCACTGGGAATCCACCAGGGTCCCACCGGGAATCCACTGAGGTCCTACCAGGCATCCACCGGGAATCTAAAAGGGTCCCGCTGGGGATCTGCTGGGGGTCCATTGGGGATCCATCAGGAATCCTCCAGAGCTCCACTGGGAATCCACCGGAGATCTGATGGGGATCCACCGGGCATCCACCAGGGTCCCAACAGGGATCCACCGGGCATCCACCAGGGTCCCACCAGGGATCCAGTGGGGTCCCACCAGGGATCCACCAGGCATCCACCAGGGATCCACTGGGCATCCACCAGGGTCCCACCAGGGATCCACCAGGGATCCACCAGGGTCCCACCAGGGATCCACCGGGGTCCCACCAGGGTCCCACCAGGGATCCAGTGGGGTCCCACCAGGGATCCACCAGGCATCCACCAGGGATCCACCGGGGTCCCACCAGGGATCCACCAGGCATCCACCAGGGATCCACAGGGGATCCACCAGGGTCCCAACAGGGATCCACCGTGTGTCTACCGGGGTCCCACTAGGGTCCCACCAGGGTCCCACCAGGGATCCACCAGTTATCCACCAGGGATCCAAAGGGGATCCCTCGGGGTCCAGGCACGGAGACCCCCACGCAGCCCCCACGGCCACCCCACTCCGAGGTGGGAGCCGCAGCCCCAGCCCGGAGCTTGCCCACCAGCCTGGGCTGTGAGACCCCCGGCAGGGGCTGAGAACCAACAGGCAGGGCCCGCTGGCCATGAAAACAAGGGAGCTCCAGGGGGCTGTGCCCACAGGGAAGGTCCTGCAGTGGCATCAAAAGTTGGGACTGGGCTCGCCAACAATTCTTACCTCAACACAATTCCTGACAGAGAGCTCTTGGGGCAGAGTCCTGGCTGCAGTGAAGACTTTGGGAAAGTTCTCCAGCACCAGAGATGGCTGTTTTCTCTTTTGCTTTTCCTTTCATTTCCCTTCCTCTTTCTTTTTTTCTTCTCTTTTTCTTTCCCTCTTTCCCATAAAAAAATTAACAGCCAGACCCCATCCCAGTGCCCCCCACCCCGTTCCCGGCTACCTTTCAGGTGGGATAATTGCTGAGGACCGAAGGGCTGTGTTTCTGTGCAGGCACAATTAATCCAACAGAGGCCCCCACATTAAACACCACTCAAATCAAAAAGGTACCTGCGGGGTTTGGCTGGGCTTTGCTGGCTCCTGTTGGGGTGAGGATTTGCATGGAGATCAGAGGAACAGGAAGGGGAGGTGGGTAAGAAGCACCAGCCGTGCTGAGGGGAGTGTTGGCAGTGCCCTGGCAGTGGTCCCTGGGAGAGGTTTTGGGGATGGGTGTTCGCTGAAGGAGGCTGGAGGCTGCCACTGAAGTAATTCCTATTGCTTGGTTCCTTCCAGCTCCAGGATAATAGGATTGGTAAATAAGATGGCAAAAAGCTGCTTCCAGCACTGCTTTCTTACCCTGCGAGATGCAACACACCCAGCCCCCAAAATGCATGTACTGCTCAGCCCAAAAGGGCCACCAACGGAGGAGCAGCCTCCAGGCATGGCCACACATCCCATCAGGAGCCCAAAATCTGGTTTTCTGGCATTTTCACACATTTTCACCTGGACATTTGACTCATCTCTACATGCTTCTCATGGCCAGCATGACCAGCAGTGAGGTCCTGCTCAGGAGGCCACTTTATTCTGAATAACATGAGTGAAATAAAAGGCATCAGAGACTTTGAAACAAGTTCTCAAGAGAAAAAATAAGATGCAGGTGCACCCAGCTGCAAAGCCACAGACCGTGGGCATTGAGGTGAGACTGAGCCAAGTGCATCAGATCCGTGGCTGGGGGTTTGGGTGGGTTTTGTTGGATCCTTGGCACCTCTCCCTGCTCTTCATCCCTGTTCCCATCCTGCAAACAGCACAAAAGGGAGGCAGCAGTTTGTGAGCCCAGGGATGGGGAGGCAGGAGCAGCAGGGTCAGGTTTTCTGGTGTCAGAAGGCACGGGCAGAGGTGCTGCAGGACAGAGAGGGAGGGGGTGGAAGGAGCTGCTGAGATGCCTTCAAAGCCCTGGGCCAACCCTTCTGTCCTTCCTCCCTGGCAATGTGGTGGTGTCAGGGGTGACCTGATGCCTGCAGATGTTGCTTGGACAGTCTCAGGCACGGGATAAAGGCAGCTGGGAGGGGACAGGAGGGAGGGAGAGCAGGGAGGCAACACCAGCAGGGAAGGAGCTGACCAGCTGGCAGGGCCAGTGGCTTCAGCAGCATTTTAAAGCTCTTGCCCCACACATGACCCCCTTGTTCTCCACTTGCAGACCCCACAGGCTCAGGGGAGCTGCCTGCCTGCCCCTAAACCACCCACCCCGAACCACACCGATGTTTTCACCCCGTGTGTTTGACAGGAATGACACAGCCCCTCACCTTCACCCCTCAGTGACGGCCCATTCCATGAGCTGTTGTTCTCCACCAGTGTGTGCACAGAGCCTTGTCCCAAACCCCCACCCGTGTCCTCCCCCTCGGTCCCTGCTGCTGGAGCTTCGTGCACTGAGGCACAGCAGAAACTCCCTCTGCTGCCTCCGGGACGTCCCTCCCTCACCCCCTGTTGCTGTTTTGGGCCTGCTGACAAACACCCACAGTGCCAGGGGCTCCCCACTTGTCAGGACAGGACCTGGAACTGTGGGTGTGAGAAGTAAAAGAGTGTATTTTGTAAGTTAAAAATAAAACGATTTCTTTTATTTGTGTCAACACAGATTCCAAGGCTCCCCGCCTGTAGCCGGCTGCTGGAAAACACAGAGGGGGAAAGGTGGGTGGGAAAAGAGGGAGGGAGGGAGCGAGGGAGGGAGGGAGCGAGGGGGTGTGTGTCCACAAAAAGGGGGGATTGGCTCCTCATCCATCCCACAGCTGGGCCTGAATTCCATCCCTTCCCCAACCTGTGCTTTGTGCACTATCCCTGAGACAAATCATGCAGGCTCCAAGGGGATCAACCCCCCTGCATGACCCTTGAGGGAGCTGGCAGCCCCATGTCTGGGACTGGCACTGCCCACCCTGCCCATCTCAGTTCCTTTCACCTCTCCACGTCTCATTTGCAAATGGATAAAAAATTGCATTGCTGGTCCCCAAAATGAAGGTGGCTCTTCATCAGCTCCCTCCGAGGGAGGCTGGACGGGCCCCTGAACAACCTGGTCCAGCGAGGGGCATCCCTGTCCATGGCAGGGCTGGAATGAGGGGATCTTTAAGGTCCCTTACAACCCACACCAGTCTGGAATTCCAGTCTGTGATTCTCTCCCCTGCTGTCGTTGAATTCCCACTTTTTGGTTCCTAAATAAGCCCTGAGTCATCTCCAAGTTACCAGGACCCCAAGGTGCTGTTTGTAAGGGCACACATGGCCCAATGAAGGCAGCAGAACTTGTGCCAGGGGAGACGGGCAAAGATTTTACGACTGGAAAAGCCGAGGGGTGATTTCCCATGAAGATGAAAGAAGGAGATAGTGGTGGCAGGAAGGGTGTGAGGTGCAACTCTGACATCGGTGCAGCTCCAGGCAAGGGTGAATCAGTCCTTACAATCCTTACAAACCCCATCCTCACTTTTTGGGATTCCCCCAAAGCACGTGGGCACGACAGCCCTTCGCTGCTCCTTCAGGCCAATCCCCCCTGAGAACTCAGCACACAGGGAAGGAAGGAGAGGGGAGGAATTTGGACCAGCAGCCCCCAACAGGCTTTGGGATACCAGATCTGAGCTCTGCAGCCCTTTGCGCAAGTCCTGCCAGGAAAATGTGGCCGGTTGGCTCGGACTGCCAAGGGCAGCTGGACAGGGCTCGGGGGGGAAGGCAAAGGGATGTCTCGCAGCGCTCCTTCTGCACCATCCGGGCTCCGGCAGAGCTGGAATGCGGGCGGGCAGCGGGAATGCGGCTCCCGCCGGGCACGGCTCGGGCCGGCTGTTCCCTCTGATCCCATCGGCCTGCCCTTCCTTGCACGGGGCGTTCGGAGGAGAAAGCCCCCCGTTCCGACGGGCATTGCTGCGTTCCGGGCGGTGCCACCAACGCAGCGCTCCCGTCCCGGCGCAGCTCCGAGGGCGCTTAAATCGCTTTATTTTCCGCCTCGCCCGCTGGTTCCCGGCTCCCAGGCGCTCCCAGGCGCTCCCTCCCTGCCCTCCCCAGCAACTCAGGTCACGCACGATCCCTTTCTTGGTCGGTCCGTGTCTGCAGGGGCCGTTTTGGGCACGGAGGGCTGGCAAGAAGCTGCTGGGCTTCATTTGCAGGGATCCTCTCCCCTCCAACTTCAAACAGCTTTTATTCCTTTCTGCTTCAAAAAAATACCCAGTTTCACCCAGCTCCATTGCAACCAGTTTAAATCCCCTTTGAAAACCATCTTATTTTCCCCTGCACGACNCCCCCCCGCAATCACTCCTAATATATTGATTATTTTTTCTCGCCCGAGGGCCCCAGCCAAGCTCAGGCCTCATCGTAATCGGTGCTTTTTATGTGTTTAAAGGCAGTTCTGGCACCGCAGCCCTACAAACTTGACAAGCAGCAGGACAGACTTGGAACATCGTCCACGTGTGTGCCGGGAACATTTTGCACGTGGCTGGAAGGAAAGGGGTGACTCAGGGAGCGGCGCTGCTCTGCTCTGCCATGGGAAGAGCCTCCGGCACAAACCCTTGGGCTTTGAAGCAAAGCACCCAACGCCAGAAGTCTCAAAGGGCCAGTTTTTAATAGTCCTGCTACAGCGAGAGTCAGCTTTTTTAAAAATTAGGATAACAAAGAAGATATGTATGTATTTTTTAGCAGATTAAACTCTGCTCCCAGTCCCCCACCTTCCAGAAGACAAATGCAAACATAACTCTTAAAGTGATAATGTGATTTTTATAGTTTGGAGGGTGTGGTGCATAAAATCAGAAATGTGGGACCTTGAGAAATCTGCTTTCAGTACCTTTCTCTCCCCTGTGATGATTTTTGAGATGACTCTTGCAGCCGATGAGGAGTGGAATGAAACTAGCCAGGAGCTCTCAGCTTCTCTCTGCTGTCCTGAAGGTGCCGAGACATCCATGTTGGAGCAACTTTTCAGGCAGGTTCTCATTTTGGTGGCAGGGGCTGCAGTGGCTGCTCCAGTGGGATACAAGAGTTAAATGGGAAGCCTCGGGGAAATACTTGTGGGCTCATCCAGCTCTCCAAGGAGTCACCGTGACCTTCCCTCCATGTGCCAGCCCACCTCTGTTTATATCTCATATGGAGAGAAACCCCATGACTTTGCAGATAGCACACCAGAGCCTCCCACAAGCACTGTCGCCTGCTGGGATGCTCCTAGAGATTTAAAGGAATTATTCCTCAGGCCCTAAAAGAATGTAGTGAACTCATTTTCCCTCCATCTGGGGCAGGACTGTGTGGCCATTCCAGTGCATCTCCAGCCCCATCCCACTCCAGCCCCAGACTTCCATCCAGCATGCCAAGATGCATTTATGGACATAAGAAATACCCTCTCTCGACAAAATTGTGTCCTCTTCAGGGAGAATTAAACAAAAAATGGGCCCTGTGCCTGGAAAAAGGAGCGGAGGAAGCGCTTGCCATCAGTCATCCCCTCCAAGAAACCCAAGGAAAATGGGCCAAAAGGGAGGAGCTGAAGGACAAAGCAGCACCAATCAGCACAGAAATAGGTTGTCTTCGATCCCACACCCATGCCAGGGACATTTTCAGGGAGTGTCTGAGGAGGTGGGTCCTTGAGCTGAAAACATTCTGCCTTCAGTTCCTACCAGATTAAACCACGGGACAGAGCCCAGGAGCTCTGCAGGAAACCTTGGTGGCCTCACAGATTTCAGAGATTTCATGGCCAACAAGCACAGCGGGATCATCTGATCTGAATCCACGTGTGTTACAGGTCATTTGACCTCACCCAGTCACTCCCAGGTGGAGCTCAGAAACTTTAGACATCAAGAGTTGGAAAATCCTCCCATTCTCCTCCTAGCTCATCCCAGTCTCTGTAATTAAGTGTCTCCAGCTCTTGCTTCTCATTGTGCCCATCCCTGATAGCAGCAATCCCTTTCATTCAGCAATCTCCAGTTCCCAGGGTTCCATCACTCCCAAGTCCATACCTTCCCCATGTATGACCAGTGTCTGTTGCACCTTTACGTTGACCTTCACATTAGACTACCAAAATCTACTTTGCTCCACTTCCCTTTTCATTTAAGTGGCATCCCACCAAACACCACTTATTTGTCTGCCACCATTTTTATATTTTCTCCCAGACAACTAATTAAAATCAAAATATGTGTATTCTGCTGAGCCCTGGGGGTGACACAGCCCCCACAGCACCCACAGCACCAGTGTTCACAAATCACACATGGGGCCATCAGGACATGCAATGACATTCTCCTGTGGCCTCAACCTCTGAACATGCTCAAGAGATAGAAATGAGACAACCCACAGCACTCCCCTTCAGCCTGAGCCTCTTCCCCCTCACTCCATTGGAAACTACAGCCCTTTCCCCCTTATTTCTCTGCTCCCCATTGTCCTGGGGAGAAGTGTGGGAGTTTGGCAACCACTAAATCACAGAATCTCAGAATGGCCTGGGTTGGAAGGAACCTTAAAATTCATCCAGCCCCACTCCCCACCTTGGGCAGGGACACCTTCCACCAGCCCAGGTTGCTCCAAGCCCCATCCAGCCTGGCCTTGGGCACTCCCAGGGATCCCGGGGCAGCCACAGCTTCTCTGCCCACCCTGTGCCAGGGCCTGCCCAGGGAAGAATTCCTTCCCCAGATCCCATCTAACCCTGCCCTCTGGCAGTGGGAATTCATTACCCTTGTCCTGACATTGCAGGCCCTTGTAAGCAGTCTCTCCCCATCTTTTCTTGTGGCCCCTTCAGGTCCTGGAAGGCCACAATTAGGTCACCCCAGAGCCTTCTCTTCTCCAGGCTGGGCAATCCCAGCCCTTCCTCCCAGCAGAGCTGCTCCATCCCCCTGCTCACCTCGGAGCCTGCTCTGGGCTCGCTCCGTGTCCTTCAACCCAAACCCTCAGGGAGCAGGCATGGCTTTGTGTTAAGCTGTTCGTCACCACCAACAACTCCAAGTGCAGCACCGAGAGGGAGGAAGAACATCCTCTAAAGCCTCTAAAAGGAAACACTCCTTGGTGTGATTTATGGACTGAATCTGAACCGATCGGGACACGACCTTTTCCAGGAAGGGGCATCCACTCCTAACCCAGAGCTGGAGGCTTTACAAGCACCACCAATAAAGAGGGGAGATGAAGAGTGATTTATTGGTCAACCAACAACTTTCTCAGCATCTTTACAAGCTCGGGGAGGTGGCTCTCCAGCTCCACGAGGAACATCCAGCTCCAACAGCCCGCGGTGCCGCCCAGCAAAGTGCTGACAGCCAGAAGTCACAGGAGAACAGTGATCCACAGCTGAATTTCCATAAGCTGAGTTCCCATTTAGTTCTAATCTCCATTAAGCAGCTCTCTGTGGGTGGGCTATAGGCTGGACTCTCGGAGCAGTGCAGACACAGCTGCCTACGGGAGCTGCTGTGCCAAAAACTGCCCCAGCCCCACTTCCAAAGGCAGGGCACGAGGAGAGAGTTTATTTCTTACTGTGGGGCGTGTGTGGGGTGGGGGTGAAGGAATAAAACTCAGCTGTTCAGCAGTTCCAAAGCTGCTGAGAATGGGGTTTTCCCAACAGGTGATGGATTAGGGGTTCCCCAACCCACCAGGAGCTCCCCGCTTCCAGCTGCAGCACCAGCTGCACCTCCTGGTAGGTCCCTACAACCACCAGTCGCCATCAGTCCACTCATGCACCCACTATTTGCATTTACAAAGCAGAACCTTTGTGATTTCTTTTGCACCGCTCCAAAAACCTCTGAGGGAACCAGGTAAAATTATCTGGGTAAAAACCAATTTCTTCTCCTTTGGAGAATCATCCACATGAACCCTCTGGAGGAGCTGAGTTTCACCATCACTGCTGTGTTTCCACTGTGGCAGAGAGATTGTTTAGAAGAGTGACAGGACAAGGGGGGATGGATCCAAACTGACAGTGATTGGATAGATTGGATATTAGGGATAAATTCTTCCCTGTGAGGGTGGGCAGCCCCTGGCACAGGGTGCCCAGAGCAGCTGTGGCTGCCCCTGGATCCCTGGGAGTGTCCAAGGCCAGGTTGGCCTGGGCTTGGAGCAACCTGGGCTGGTGGAAGGTGTCCCTGCCCATGGCAGGGGGTGGGACTGGATGAATTTTAAGGTCCTTTCCAACCCAAACCAGTCTTGGATTCCACGATACTGGAATGCTGCTGACTCCTTGATACCCTCCCTCTTCCTCAGTCTGTTACCTAAATTCATATTTAAGATTGATTTACTAAGGAAATACAAAGAAGTGGGAATACATTTCAATATTTTCTCTCCATGTCAGATTTGCAGGAAAGGCAGTACTGAAAATTCCAGTGGTCTACCTCCATTAGTGACTCCATAAGCAATGTCCCCCTGGACTGAACAGCGGAATTCCCAAATTAACAGAGATCTGCCCTTGAGAATTTGGGGTGCTTTGAGAATAACAAAGGGTGGCAGAACACACTGGGGAGGTGGGCAGCCTTCCTTTGACACTGCCCAGTGAAAAAGCAGTGAGGCCTGAAGGGCTGATGGAGCCAATGGCTCCAGACTCAACGCCGCGCCACATCCCCTCCATGACTGATCCCTGGCCTTGCCTCGAGCTTCTCCGTCTTTCCAAGGGGAATCACAAGCCCTGCTGCCTCCCTCCAGCCCATCTGTTTGCTTTGTAAGCTCTCCAGGGCAGAGGCTGGTTTTTATTTGTGTGTAGCACCACATCCAGCCAGGTCCTGCTCTTGGCCCTGGCTCTGGGCAGGGCTGCAACACAAAGCGGTGCCGGTGTCCTGATCAAACACCATCAGCTTGGACAAACAAGAGAAAAGCAGCTTGATATTTTTTTCCCCCCCCACTGTCTCTGCTTTTCCGTGACTTGTTTATCCATCTCAAAGCCTCAGCAGACATCTAATCAAGCTGTTAAAGAGGCAGATTTGTGGTCAGCCGAGCACTGGGGAAGTTGTTAAACATCCAAAACCAGTTCTAGTCAGCAAACAGCTTCTTTTTTTTTTTTTTTCTTCCTTACTCACAGAATACTCTCCATTTTCCGCTTAAAATCATGATAGAACTCCTCTGCTAAAAGGCCTCATTAAGTGTGGGTAGGGACACCTGCCTTTTTTATGCCTATCTTGTTTGCACTTTTTGGGAACGATCCAAATCACGCCACAGACGATGCAATGATTTCAGCAGGCTTAAGAAAGAAGGAAAAATGTGATCGTTTCCAGATGAGTGTATTCTACTAAATTTAACATGCCTTTTTGGTACTTAGAATTTCCACTTTCCCCCCGTCCATTTATGTAATTAGAAATCAAGCAGCAGGAAACTGTTCCTGCTCCAGCCTCAGCTGGGAACTGCACGGTCTCATTCCCACAGAGGGAAACAGGACACTTGTCCTCACAAGGTATTTTGCACAGCCTACATGAACAGGTTCAAAAGCAGGTTTGGAATAATATATCTTTAATTAAATAGAGCAAAATAAATACAGACTCTTTTATGTGGCAGCTGTATGTGCATAGACATATATATGTATCTCAACACAGACAACAAGCAGCAAGGCAGCTGTGGAAAAAAAAACACCAAATATTAAGTTTTACCCCATTTAAGAAGCAATGACAAATTTAATTCCCACTTTTAAAACAGTGCAGTTTTTCCACGCTCTCCCTTGTTGACTCCGCATTGATGAGATAAAACATTTATTGTGATTATTCCCACTCTGGCAGTAAAGGGAATCCAGAAGCACAGTGGGTATCTCTGAGTTCCAGGGCCAGAAGAACCTCTTGGCCACAGCAGATCAAAGCAAGAATTAACTCTGGGAAGCCCTATTTGAGCTAAAGCAGAGCGTGTGAGGGCAGGACAACTTGTTACCAGGGACACCAAATAAAAATTGAGCTCCTCATCACGGCCCAAATGACACAGCAGGAGCTGAAGCTTTCCCTGCACGTTGACAGTCATTACGTTTGGTGTTGCCACTGCTCTTGGTTCTCCTGGTTCCTGTCCAGGCTGATGCTCTTCTCCCCAGTGGATCCCACCGGCTTCCCAGACTGCAGCACACACACAGAGAACTCCGTAAAATCCCTTTCCAAACCACAGAGGAGCTGTGGCTCCAAAGTACAGAGCTCAAATTCGAAATTGGGGCTGGATAAAATGATTCAAAACCGGCAAGGAAGAAAAGATATCCTGTTTTCAATGGGCTGTTTTGCCCTGACTGATGAATGCAGTCCAGCAAGGGAGGAGGTGGAAAAACAAGGACATGCTGGAGCAATGGCCCTGGATGGTATCGTGCTCTGCCAGTGCTAACCCTGCTCTGGCACTGCAGTGATTTGATTTCACAAGGCCTTTGCTCCGGGCGAGCTCCTCAGCGCCTGTTCAATCTGGGCACAGCCCCACACATTTCCTGGGTTTGCAGAATTCACACGCCAGAGTCCTGGAGAGGTGGGAATGCAGGACATGCTGCAGCACCCAGAGCAAAACTCAGTAAGACAAGGAGTCCCTCAAATCCTCTGAACTGCCCCTTTTCTGCCACGGTTTAAAAAAACAAATATTGCACAACTTGCTTTCCTTGTTTTGTCACTTTCCCATCTATCAGCACTCACCGTGCAGCAGAACAGGCTTCCCATAAAGCCAAGTTCCACAGGATTCTATGCCATTCCCTTTCAGTCTGCAGTAGATGTGCATTTATTCTGTGTGCTGCATGAACACACAGCCAAGTGTGGGACAAAGAAATGAGAGCCATTTTCACAGTCAGAAATTGGTGACCCTCCTGAAGCAGGAGAGCAGCAGACACACCAAGTAAGCATGAGGACTGGGGTAAATGTAAAATAGAAATGACACACTTGGACCAGAGACTTGCCAAGGTAATAAAGAGCTTTAAATATTTGTGACCCACTCCCAGACACCAAAACCTCCCTGTTCTCCCACTGAAGAGGGGTGAAAAAACAATTAGGCTCACAGGTAAGCGGAGAGCCAGATGGCACAAGGAGCTGCTTCATTCACCCCCTGCCCTGGGAAGTTTCAAATTTGGGTTGCTCCACAACCCAGAGCTACAAGAGGCAGCGCTGGCTTGCTGCATCAGTTTGGATTTACTCCCCTGGATTCTCCCTCTTCCAAGAGGACAAAACTCCAGTTTTAAAGGGCAACTGTACAAACAGGACATAGGAGTATTTATATTCCTCTCCAAACACCGGCACAGGCAGCAGGGGTCTAGTGGGTGATTTATGAGGTGGGAATGCTCCTTTGAACTGGCTCTTGGATGGGGGTTGGCCCTCGGGAGTGGGGAGGAACAGACGACGGCTGGCTCTGCCGAGGAGCTCTCCCAGTGGCTCTGGCCCAGGTGGTCCCAGCTGCTGAGCACTCCAAGTGAAGTTCTCTCCTTCCATTCTCTCTCTCACTCATAGACAAAGGCAACACACCAGAGAAGACCATTTTTCCTTTTATTTATTTCCCAGAAGAGCTCTTCCTTGCGCTTTTCAGACACGATACAAAACAAGCAACAGAACTTTGTTTCATGTACAGAAACAGTTTGTTGGAGTATAAAGAGTTACTGGTGATCGTTACTGAAGAATGTTGGCTTATTCCAGGGGCACTTCAGTATTCCTGAGGAATAATCATTGATTTCTCCTTCCTTCCCACTGGGATAGTCTTAGCCATTAGTCACTGTTCCTGTAAAGCAAGAAGGCTTATATTATTATAAAGCCATTTGGGTTCTTTACATGGGAGGTGCTGCAGGATGTAAAGCAAGTTACAGAGCTTTGTAACATTTCCAGAGAGTACAGGAACATTTTTATCCTTTGCTAGAGTAAGAAGTTGTGTATGGAGAAAGGAGGCAGCTCTTTTCATGCACAACCCTCCATTCTGATAAATTGGGTACTTCAAAAAACCCCAACATTGCTGTTCAAGTTCACTATTCACAGGTTGAACAGGAACCAGACAGGAGTCAAAGCCACAAAAGGCAGGAGGGAAAGCTGCAGCTGCCTTTTTGTGTTCCTGCACATCAACAGAATCCACACTGCTATCATACAGTGCTGTGGGGCTTGGGTGGTAATATAGGCTAAAGAACCTGAAAAATCTAATCTTTTCCACTCTGCAAGGAATCTAGGCTGTAATTCACAGCCACGGCCTTGAAATAATTGCTAAATGCTGATTTTAAATTCAGCCAAGTCACAGTGAAACACACTTGACAGAATTACTTAAAAAGCTCTCAGCATCTTATGACCACAAATTAGAAGTTCTCTGTATTTTGAATAGTCTCTTAGTCTGGATGAATGGCTCCTGCACTGGTGTCAGTGTTCCATGATCACATGCTTCACCCAAAGGATGGGCAGTGTGATGGTCCAAGACATAGCCAGAACAGCTGCAAAGTCATTGTGGCATCTCCTGATTATTTGGTATCATGAAGGTTCTCTGTCCTTTTAAGAACTTGATCCTGAAGAATCAAGAATCCCAGCTGGATAAAACCCTGAATAACCTGGTCTGACCTCACAGCTGACCCCCATGACCTCCCTGAAGTCTTTTCCAACTTGAGTTCTCCTGTGATCTTGACAGGCTCAGAAAACTAGAAATAATTTTGTCCAAGTTAATCCATGTTCCATTTCTCCCTAATAAAGCTGATTTTCTTGCAGAGTCTCTCAATTTGACAAGTTAATGTTTAAACAGAAGTCAGTTGTATAAGGAAGCCCTACAGAGTTCAGTTATAACCAATTTTCTAGGAAAAAAACAGATGAGTGATAATGCAACAATATTTTCCATGTTCCTAACCAAGAGAAATGAACTAATTTGGTTGTAATAACCCTGTAATATCCATGACACGACATTTTGGAGGGAATTAATTTCATTAACCATTACGTGGCTTGATCCACGTTCTCCCCTCTCTCAGCAGCCTCCGTGTGCACTGCAGCCAGTTTGTGAGGTCACAAAGGGTTCCTGCTAATTAATTTATTTTAAAATATTTCACTTCAGCATGTCAGTGACAATGCTGAACTCACTGAAACTACCTCCTTCAAAACTCTTTCAAGTGTACGGTTTTTCCAGACTAATTACTACATTACAATCCAGCCAAACATCCACAAAACTTACAAGTGATCAGTGTTTTCATGTTGAAAAAGCCCCCAAAACCCCACTGGAGATCAAAGATCTGCTTCCACAGACAGATCTACCTGACATGACTTTCAGTTTCTTCCCAGCTAATCTTACTATTAGTTTAGTTTTTCTGACAGGTATTTTTATTTTAAGTGTTTTCAGGTTGTGTTAAAATCTACCTGCAGGATCTGTTCAACTAATTCCATGTATTCAGTCTAACAAGTTTATGGTTAAACCCACCAGTTATTAAACATTTCTGAAGAGCAGGAGAACCACTCCTGCTTTGGCAACACAAGTTTCCTCTTACCAGCAGCATTCCTTTGGCAAAGGCAGAGGAATATCCATATAAATGGTGTCTAATTACACAGTTACCAATCAGTGTAACCAGCATTGGTACTTACTTTTACAAATTTACCATGGAGAAGATATGGAGACTGGAAGTCGTGTTGACAATTGGAATAAGCCATTCCTAACCCCATCCCGGACCCAAAAGCAATAGGCCATGTCTTTCCTGTGGGGGAGGAAGCAGAGAGGGCAAGTCAAAGCCAAGGGGAGCTGTTTGTTTTATACTGTTATACAAGCACAAGAAAGATTAAATTACTAGAAGGTGCATATTAAGCACTTTCGTTCTGTAAGTCCTAAAACCAGAGGAACAAGAGTATCAGTGAGTTACATCACATTTAGGATTTAATGGAGAGCAATCTCGGAATCCGGTGTATTACTGAAAATCTTTCTCTTACCAAAGCATAACTAAAGAACTAAGACCAGTTTTAAAAGCCTGGCAAGACTGGCATAAACTGATGTCTAGACACGTGGCTCCAGTGATTTGGCTCAGGGTGTCCTGCAATTCCAGGATCTGAGCTGAGCACTGGAGGAGCTTGGAGAGGTGCCACAGGTAACAACCTTGTTACACAACAGCTGGAAGTCTAGGAACTCCATTCCAACAGAAAAGACATGGAAAATAATGAGGAATTGGGCTAACATGCTGATTAAGTTTTATACAACCCAAGGACTTTTTGGTTTTAAAAAACACCTACAAAAGATGGAAACTTGGAAGCCAGGCAGTCGAGATGAGTGCAGGGTACTTACTTTTGAAGAAGATGACTGAGAAAACAATTCCTAGTCCAAATCCAGCACCTGTAACAAGAAATGAAGTGAGTGAGGATTAAGATAATACAGAGTAATGGAAAATTATTTAGTTCTTTACAGCAATTCTTTGCTCCAACTCAGGAGTATCAGACTATAAACATCTGACTATATGTAATTGCAGCACACCAAACCAAAGTGTTCTTAAACAGAAATTCTGAAAAAAACAATTCTTGCTTTCTCAAGTAACTGTAAGCAGCTAATTCAGATTAGAATCCAAATATATATATAATAAGTACATTATCAGAAAGATTTGAGAAACAAACCATACTCTCATCCCAGGGAAAGTTCCTGAATTTCTGTCACCAGCTACAACGTGGAATTAAGATTTATTTGGCTCATTGTCAGTAAATGAGAAATACTTAAATGAAAACTTATTGTGTCCTTGAGCTTCAGATTCTGCAGATGAATATCTCAGTGTATTTCATTTATCTCACCACTTTAACTGCTTCAATGTGTGTCCTGAGGGCAGCAGAACTTTGAAGCTTTGTGTTATTCTATCCCTTACAAAGAAAGCTCCAGGCTGCTTATCTTTCACATCCACAACATTCATTATGAAGCATATTTAAACACATTAGGAGTGAATGAGTTTTCACATCCTTAATACTATATATAGAAATAACTGCGGCAGTTGAAACAAAATTTAACCAGAGCCATTAGAACAGTCGGCATATTTCAAATTAATTTCTGCTTTCCTTGGAAGGTGAGCTTAGGATTTTCTGCAAGAAATCAGGCAAGTCTGCAAAACCCCTCTCAGGAACCAATAAATGTAACAGTGAAAACTTGCAGCTGAGTGGGCAAATTCTACCTTTCATTTTATGCACTAAAGACAAGAATTTCAGATAAGGCACGGAAGGACAAAAGTTTAAAAAAGGGGGAAAAGAATCAATTATGCATATGCTCGTTAAAAAAAACAACTGACAGCTTCAGGTTCATTTTGCACTAAACATATCCTTTTATGGGTTTCAATTATCTTCTTGCAATACAAGAAATGTAATTTAAGCATAGCAAGTTTATTAATTAAAATACATACTTTTTTTTTTATATTCCTAAAATCATGTGATCCTTACTTAAGACCCTGTTGAACACATTACTGGCTTGAGTCCAGAACAGTGCCAAGGAATCCTGTACCCTCGTGGCATATATGATGATATTTCATTTTTTAAAGTTTTCTTTTGCTCTTCAAACCCTTTTCCCTGCAAAAAGCATATTAATGGTAGTTTCTACTGAGGAACACTTTACTTAATACATCCTAAGTGCATAAGGATGTACCACATAAGTCCATTAACTAAGCATTCCATGTTTTTTATTGATTAGGAAACCCTGACCATTAGAACAGAAGTGACCAAACATGACCTCAGCAAACGCCCTCGTGTTCACTCTCGTTAGGACTTCACTCTGTATTTACTGAGAGCTCGAGGTAAGAGCTGGTTTAAAACCTCTTCATTTCACGCCAGATTTCAGCTGTGCCAGAGGTAACTACTTTACCAGGGCACTCCAGCTTCGAGGGAGCCTTACAGAACACCCAGTGCAGAGGAGCTCTGAGTGCTCACCAAGTGCTCCTGACACAACTCCCCCAGACACTTTCGAGCCCCAGCACTTCGAACAAGGTCAGGTTTTCCCTCCAATCATTTGCACAGCAAAGGGAGAGTCATGGACCCTCAGATGTCTGCTCAGAGTTTGGGATATGCTGCCTTACAGACAGCAAGAGATGCGCTCCTTGGAGCATCTCCTACAACCCCGTCTCACTGCCCTGGGTTTGGCAGACCCTGCAAGAGACATCAGGCATTACTGGATTCCCCCTCTCCCCCTTCCCAGCACAGCCTTCCTTCGGCACCTTTGCTACAGTCCAGCTGGTGCTGGCTCTCCCAGAGTGTTTATGCCATTAGGGATAATTACCATCTCCCCAAATCCATCCACGGGAGGCATGTTTGGCCCTCCGACCCGCCCCCTCTGCCAGCCTGTCCCTACAACCCGCCGGGGGCTATTGTGTTCTGGGGCTGACAGGAACCTTCTGGAGGGAATTCCTTCTGCTCAGACAGCACCAGGCGTTGTTTGAGCTGCCCCAGTTCAGCAGGGATGAGCTGCCACGAGGGAGAGATACCAGTGCCTGGGAAGATCCCTCTGCCAACCCAAACACTCGAGCCAGTCACTGAGAAGGAATGTACAGGATGACAAATCCTGCATCATCTCCACAGGCAGTTTCTAATGTCACCACATTTTCCATGCCACCAGTCAAACCCACATTCTTCTCACCAGCCTGGTGGTGAGCTGCTCACTTTTTTGCCTCAAGGCAGTCCCGCACTAAGGGAGCAACTTTAATACAGTTGCTTTCCATCTACTTCCAGAAATCATCTTTATCTTGTTTTCTTCACCTCCTTCAGATGTTCTCTCACATTACAGCCCCTCAGTAAGGGCTCCATGCAGATGCCATCAATGTTCCTTCCTGTTGGCCATGGGGTAAGCTACAGGATACACTTAAAAGGTGAAAAATTTATTATTTCTGTCAACTGCAATTCAGCCTAAGCCCAAAGCAAAAACTAGGTCCTGCCCCACGCCAACAGCACTATTAAGCAGATGTGGTCCAGCATGACTGACTTGAGAACACTCCGTTTTTCCTGAGAAAGCTTTTTTCCTGAAGCAGCTAATTTGAAGGGATTGTTCCTTTTCACGAAAATGCAATTTTTGTGCAATTTTAGAGGACAATACTGCACCCTGTTCCAGCAGCAAGGGCAGGGCAGTGACGATTAGTACAAAAAGATGATGGTAAGATATTTAAAGCGTTGCTTTGAGTAATAAAAATGCTACAGAGAAGTGAAGGTGATCTGACACTTAATGGGTTTTGGTTTTCTGTACAAGAAAGGAACTTGAGAAACAAAACCAAAAATGTCCTTTAGCTTTCCTCATCTCCAAGGCACTTTGGTTCACTCCTCTCCTCCTGAGGCACAGTAAGACACTGTGCTGGAAACTCCTGTGATCACAACAACAAACACCATATCTGCCCCCTCATATCAGCCACTGCATGCACAGCATTTGCTCTCTTCTACTTGGTTGTAACATTTAAAAATTGGTTTTAACTTAAACCCAGACCCTTCAGCTACATTAATTCCTTAGCCCATCTGGTTAAGAACCTCTTTCTGCGGAGAGTTTGTCACTCATCTTCATTCCACTAGAAAGTATTGTGGTTATGTGGTCATTTCCTGTGTCTCCAGGACCACGGGGAAGAAAAACCATCTTGCCTCAGGAGCAAAGTAATGCATTTCACTTTAATTCTATATGAAGTTACACCAGAGATAAAACAATGGCAGAGCTGTTGATGAGTTTTACAGATTTAAGTTCTCACATGCTCAATATCCTCTTAAAGAGGCAAGGTGTCGCTTCAAAGAGCCTCCCACCTAACCAGGGGACACTCCAGCTGTTCCTCCTAAAGACCAGCACCTCTAGGCCAGGCTTTAACTTCATAACAATAAAACATGAAAGGTTTATCTTACAATCAAAACAAACGAACATGGAAAAGCGAAGGGCTTGATTTTTCCCCCTCCCTTTCTTGCATGACAGGCTCTTTGGAGGAAAAGGCCACAGGAAATAGTACAATGCATTTTTCACCTTCTCTGACAGTTTAAAATGTTTAACTAGAAAAACAGTCTCTTCCACCCCACATCCATCACTTCAGCCTAAACTCATTTACAGTGCCAACTGGGGACAGGACAGTCCTGTGGACATCTCAGTCCCACGGCACAGACCGGCACAGCCACACGGAATTGGGATTAGGCACCAAGCCCAGGCTCCAAAACTTTTTCATTCTCTTTTTTTTTGGGCTCTTACACCTTCCAAGGAAAACACCCCGGTACCTCCAATCAATCTCACGTGCAGGAGAGCACGGGTGGTACACCCAACAGGACATCATAAAAGTGTCGGAGAGAAACACAAATCTCCAGGATGGGCTCCTGCCCCACAAGAACATCTGGGAAAAGCTTTTTTCTATAAATTTAATCAACAGTCCCTCCAAGAGCAGGGAGCTGGTTCTCTCCCAGGCTACCCAAGTAGCTGCGGGCTGAGGCAGCTTTAAGACAGCCACACCTAGATGGACTTTGCTTGAAACCCAAAATAGAAGGATTAAAATATGGTCCTTGACATCTGGCAGATGTGTTGCTGTCACTATAGCAGCTGAAAGGTTTTCAGTTAGTTAATCAGACGAAAAGAAAACTATTATTTTCCTTTGCCATTCCTCAAGCACAAAGACAAAACTGAGCTTCAGCCTCCAGTCCCACTTTGACGAGATCCATAGAGAAGTGCTTTGCAAAGACAGGGAGGAAAGCTGTCTTCATGCACCAGGGCCTTCACTTAGCACCAGTTAGAAATCCAAGACCATGAAATCACTTATTTATGGAGAGAATTAATTTTAAGCAGACTCTTAGCAAGGTCTTAGTGGGAGGAATCAGGCATTCTTCAAACACCAGCTCTGAAGCTTTCATTCCCATCTCCCCCTTGGTGTGGATTGTTTGTGGAGCAGACAGAAAAATGAGCAAAGACACTGTAAGAAAACATGATGAAATTATACCCCAAGTACTCAAGGAAGAAGCAGAAAAAAGTGTGTTTTGTTTTCTTCTAACACATGACCGTAGTAACACAGAATATCTGGAATAACAGAATATTAATATCCAAATATTATCATAATAAAAAGTCCTGTGACGCTTTCAGGGGGCTGGTTTCACCTTTAAGCACTCGTGCAGGTCAAACACTGCCCGAAGGCAAATCTTAGATAAACATCAGCACTGCTGCAGAGGGATGGAGGGGCAGGAAGTGGCCCTGATCTCCCACGGAATCACAGCAATAACCTTGGATCGGTCCAGAAACTTTTCATCCTCACAGTGATGGATGAGCTGTGAGACCTGAGGGCACAAACATTTCCTCCCTCTTTTAAAAGGGGAAGGGGAGAGGAGTGGAAGCTGCTCTTTGAAGAGACTGCAGCTTCCCTGTGAGGGTGGGTAGGCCCTGGCACAGGCTGCCCGGAGAAGCTGTGGCTGCCCCATCCCTGGAAGTGACCAAGGCCAGGCTGGACAGGACTTGGAGCACCCTGGGCTACTGGAAGGTGTCCCTGTTCATCTCATCAAACAAGATGAGCTTTAAGGTCCCTTCTAACTCAAACCATCCCATTATCAATACTGCATGAAGCTTTTAGACAAATCAGGGCCATGCTCAGCTCAGAAGCACGTATGTAAGAAATCAGCAGGATGCTCAGAACAAGAAAATACACCTCTTACAGGAAACATTACCTTGTCTTACTGCAATAAAATATTCTGCTAATGAAAACAATAGCATTGCTAAAAAGTTTAGCAGGCAAAGAAACTCACATTTAGGGCTTTTACAGTCTTAACTGTGAGGGTTGGCAGTATTGGTGCTTCACACCCACCCAACACAGGCTGGTCAGTACTGACGTCTGCTGGCCCAGCTCAGAAATAGAGGCAATTTAAATCAACAAGAGTTTGGAGGCAGGAATGATGAGGACAGAAGCCTGATCCTTCCCAAACCTCTCACTACTCATTTATTATCAAGGATGCGCCAACATCCTTGATGATGATAAAACCCATGAAAGGGTCTCCTCAGAGAAATGTTTCTGATATAACAAAGAGTTGTTCCCACTTACTGCTGTAACATCTCCAGGATCAACTGAGAGGTTTAAGATATCACTTGCCTACAGCCCCTTTCTCCTAGGCAGTGTCACTGTGTGCCACCTCCCAAAAAAGGCACAGCTGGCACCTCACCAATGTGCTAATGTGAGGATCAGCAAGTCAGAGCACTCTGGATTCATTTCCAGCGGAGCAGAGCTTAGGAGGTCTGGGGTTTGCAAAGCCTGCATGAGCAGATGGATGTCACAGCTCTTCCCTCGGGTTTTCTTGCACCAAAGGACACCAAGAGTAGGTTGGAACAGTCAGGGAGCTGGCTGGGCACTCCTAGGCAGGCCACAGCTCCCTGACTCACCCGGCTGCGCAGCCAAGAGCAACAGCAGGGCACAATGCAGTTAGGAGCAGACCTGGGTTCTTAAAGATTTTCCTGGGTTCTTAAAGATTTTCCTGGGTTTTGCTTCCTGATGCCCCTTAATTTGCAGGTGGGCACTGTATTCAGAACTCTGCTAACATCAGAACTGTTAGATTTCTGACTACAAGCCTATTCTCGGAACAGCATCTGTCCACCTCTTCCAAAGAAAACAGTTTTTGTTGCCTGTGCTGCCTCCCTGAACAGCCTGAGCCATGAGCAGTTAATATTTACACTACTTGGTCTGCAGGACACAACTAGTAGAGTTGGATCTTCTGTACTACAAAGCAAAACAACTTGGGGTTACAAAGCTCACACAACAATGCAGTTGTGTGCTCACATAATATCCGTGTTCTCCACTGTTAAAAACAAAACCCCAAGGGAAGCGCAAGCCTTTTGACCCGGTAGCTAAGACTGGATGGTCACAATACAATTGCCAAGCAAAAAAACACTTCAAAACAGGAATGTCAGGATTTTTGTATATTTAGACTAAGTCTAATCCAGTTTTCAGAAAGGATAATCAAGCTTTATCATTATATAGACTGGCTTTATCCTATTCATAACCATGTGAAGGATTATTTAAAAATATTGACATTGCAATCCATACAATGATTCTTTCTGAAACATCCAATCTGTTCAATGACACAAACAATACAATTTCACCCTTGCCATTAACAGAACGGCTATTCAGGCAGGCCAGATGATGCAAGCCATGAGAAATCATGTTAACAGTTGCAGGAGAATTTAAAGTGCCCTTTCCTCTTAAAAAAAATCCCTATTAAATGGAAATTAGAAGCATTTTATTTTCAGATGTCAAAACAGAGGATTAGAGGAAAATGAACAATACTGCACTGGGCTATTTACAAGCTTCTAGGCTGAATTTTGGTCAGTTGCAGACATACATCAAAATATTTCTCTCCTGAAAAAAAAAAGAACTTCAACACAGCCACTTCACACACAGGAGTCAAGAAGCAAACAGCTTTCCTAGGATTACCTTTCAGTAACAGGGAAATTACAGTGTTGGACTCATTTGAAACTACAACAGCTTCAAAACAAACCAAGACATGCAGGCACACAAACCTCTCTCCCTGCCACACATACTCTTTATTGCCTCTCTGTCCCCTGGAAACAGCTTATAACAATAATTTGTCTGAAATTACAGCCTCACAGCAAAACACAACTCTGTCAGTCTTTTGTGAGTAATTGTCTTTCCAAATAAACAGGGATGAACTATCAATCAGCTAAACAAACAAGCCAACCCTTTGAACACGGCTTGGAGCCTGCAGGATGGAGGAAGAACACAACTCTATTTACTTCATCGTCCCTCCTTCCCAGAGCTCTGCTGAGGAAAAGGAAGAAATGGCTCTCAAGGCTGGGGAAGACACAGGAGTTTAGAAAGGTTTGCAGGCTGGGAAGGAAAAGAAAGTCACTGTAGTTTGATTCTTCCTTCCCCATACACGAACAAGCAACTTTTCTGTAAAAAAGTAACACATAGCTTTTCTGGATGAAAAAAAATCAGTATCAGGATCAAAGAGGGATGACTGACTGGGTGAAAGGCCTTGGGAATAGTGCAAAGCCAGAACCAGCAGGACGTGGATCACCAGTGAGAAACCACCTAGTCAGCCAAGAAAGCACAACCCAGTCCCTGTACACACACAGCTATATTGGGAATGGAAGGGGAGCAAAACCTCCCAGGCACGTACCCATCATGACCAAAACAAATGAACATCAGTCTTAATAAAAAGGTGAGCACCTAAATTCCACTGAACAATGGCTCAATGTTTTGTGCAGGCATAAAGAGGTTTACTTTTTGAAATGAGACGCTGCCTTAACAACACCGGACACTGCCTTAACAACACTCTCTGTTTGGAACTAACAGGAAGAATCATAGAATAGAATCATAGAATAGAATCATAGAATTGATTGGGTTGGAAAAGACCTCAGAGATCATCAAGTCCAACCCTTGGTCCAACTCTAGTCAGTTTACTAGATCATGGCACCCAGTGCCACGTCCAATCTCAGTTTAAAAACCTCCAGGGACTGTGAATCCCCCACCTCTCTGGGCAGGCCATTCCAATGCCTGATTACTCTCTCTGTAAAGAATTTTTTTCTAATATCCAACTTAAATTTCCCCTGGCAGAGCTTAAGCCCGTGCCCCCTTGTCCTATTGCTGACTGCCTGGGAGAAGAGACCAACCCCCACCTGGCTATAACCTCCCTTCAGGTAGTTATAGAGAGTGATGAGGTCACCTCTAAGCCTCCTCTTCTCCAGACTAAACACCCCCAGCTCCCTCAGCCTCTCCCCATAGGACTTGTTCACACCAAATTACAAGATGCACACAGGTAGTGCACAAGAGCTCAAAAATATAATACAGCATTTCAAAGGATGGAACATAGGATAAATATTTATTTTGGACGTTTTAGTGGCAGGAGACCAAGTTTTTTCCAGGAGCTCTATCTCCAACTAAAACAGTGCAGCACAAACACAGCTTACTACAAACACTGGTGTAGTGGGAATCCTGACAGACTAATATTTAAAAACAGATTACTGTGAGTATTTAAAGCCAGATTACTGTTAATAAAGTCAGCCCGAGAGCTCTACCTCCCCTTCTCCCTCTCTTCTGTTTCCCATGTCCCTCCAGCCCTTCAAACTAATCCACAGGAGTGATCTGTCCATAGTTCTCACAGACACTGGGAAACATCCCACATGTAAGGCTTCAGAAATTCAGTGCTTCCCTTTATTTAGACAGTATGGAATGTGAAAACACAGGGCTAATCACAACGTTTGGGTTTTTTTCCCAGCCCTTAGCTGGAAAGATCACCCTGGCTGTAGCACTCAGGGGAAGGATGTAAAGGAGCATTTTGGAAGGAAATTGCAGCCACAAAAAGGAAAAGTCTGACAAGAAGGGGCGAAGTTTACCAAATCCTATATCCCACACAACAAGCAATTAAATTCTCAAGTAAAAAAAGTTTATTTTCCTTCTTTCCAGTATAACAACCACCCTTGATAGTTTGTTGGAAACTCCAACAATTGCAGTAATATTACAAAACCAACCATCACAACCACACAAGGTTTTAATGTCCCTGCAGAGGAAACAGTCATTCCCACTGGGATAGCCTGGGAAAGTCTGTGTTGTCAGCACGCATTGGGCACCCACACACTCCACACTTAAAGGCCATCATCATCTTCAATCACAAACTATGGGAGTATGAAGCAATTTTGGAGTTGTTTTGACTGCCAGAGTTCATACTGAGTCCTTTGCTTGTTACACCAAGGAGGAATTTGTCAGCACAAATGTTTCAGTTACTGATCGATTGTAAAAGCACACAAACCAAAAAAAATGCTCTCACACACAAAGAGAAACGCATGCCCCAGCCCATCACACTGGGTTTGGTAACAAAGTAAAATGAAAGCTGCTAATTACAACGCATGCGAAGCCAACACTGGGAATCAATCCCTGGTCTAGAGCACTCCTGCACAGGGCAAAACATGTTCCCTTTCTTCTGCTGCCACTTTAGGATAGAAGAAAACACCAAATCAAAACCCAAGAGGCTCCAGAGCGACCTAATTACCTGTTACAGTACCTGAAAGGAGCTATGAGACGTGGAGAGGGATTATTTACAAGGGCCTGCAGTGACATAACAAGGGGGAAGGGGTTCAAACTGACAGACAGTAAGCTTGGTTGGATACTGGGGGAAAAAATCTTCCTTGTGAGGGTGGGCAGGCCCTGACACAGGCTGCCCAGAGAAGCTGTGGCTGCCCCATCCCTGGAAGTGCCCAAGGCCATGTTGGACAGGGCTGGGAGCACCCTGGCCTAGTGGAAGGTGTCCTCGCCCATGGCAGGGAGTGGGACTGGGTGAGTTTTAAAGTCCCTTCGACCCCAAACCAGCCTGGGATTCTGTGAAATCAACCCTGAATCCACTTCTTTCGGCCTGTACAGGATTCCTACACATACAGCTGCAACACGGAGCAAGCGCTTGTTTATAATCTGGCATACTTAATATTTTATGATAAAGCAACCAATGCTATGGAAATGTAAACATATCTGGGTATGTTTGTCAGACAAAACTGAATAGAATTTCATAAGGAAAAACATTGCTCTGGAGCACTTGACACTTTCCAAAGGTCTGTTATAAACAATGGAAGTTTCAGTTTACTTAAAATTATTAAACATCTTTTCTAATGGAAAAGTATTAGGCAACTAAAACCTCAGAGTTCCTAATCAGCCCTCAAGCACAAGACCACTGCAGAAACTAGAAATAAACATCCCCATTTCCCAGATACTACTTACGGTTGTAAAAGAGACATCTGCACCAACACAGAATGAATACCTTGCGTGCCACACGCCGCACTCCTTGCTCTATACGTTGAATTAAAGATTTGGGTTTGCAAACACATTTTGTGAAGGCAGAAGCTCTGCTTGGTGTCACTTTGCAGCTGGTCCCAGGGCTGAGCTCACTGTTACCGCCCCTGGGAAAACTCAGTGACACCTCAAGAATGGCTTGTTGCAGACCTGGAGCACTGCAGGCATGTGCACAGCCCCGACTTTATGGGCAAATAAACCCGGGGAAACCCAAGAGAATCGCTCCCCTACTTAAAGAAAGGGCAGGACGGCAGTCCCGGGGCTGGGACACGGATGGAGCTTCTCAATGTCACACTCCACACACCCCGTATCCAGCAGCACATGCCAGAGCCCTCCGCGTGTCACGGTGCCCCTACTGCTTTTAATAAACACAGCCCTGCCCGTGCACTGAGTGATGTGAACAGCTCCACACCGCCCGAGCTCCACACCACGGGCCGGGCAAGGTCGCGGCACCGCAGGGCCAGCTGAGCCCGCCCGGGGCTCATTCACTGCGGGCGGGAGCCGCCCCGGATTCCTCGCGGAAGCCTCTTATCTTCGACTTCGTGAGTCCCCTGCGGTCACTCAGCCGGGCCGGGCCTGGAGCGGGCCCGCCGGGGGTCCGAGCCCTCGGCCAAGGTCACCTTGCCAGGCCCGGGGTCTCCGGCTCCGCCCGACCCCGCGGGGCAGCGCAACGGGCGGACCCTCCGCACCCCCGCGCGCCGCCGGGTCCGCGGCCGCCCTGAGGCGAGCCCGGACTGCCGGGGGGGG
>VWZG01003387.1:104517-169025 GCA_013396735.1 Grallaria varia | reverse complement strand
CGGGTGCTGCTCTGCCACGGGGCTCGCGACTTTCCTTCCCCGCGGGGACCCCTCGGCTGTGTGGAATAAGCGCCATGCCGAGTGGATTTGCCCAGGGTACGAACCCTTTGGATTCGGTGCCGTGTAAGTGAGCAGGTTCCATCAGCGCCCACCCAGGGCAGGGCTGAAGCAGGAGCTGGCCCAGGCCCTGCTCTGCCTGCCTCGACAGGGGCTTTTCTAGAGGCTCCTCGTGGATGGAATCACTTGGAGTGAATCACATCACCTGGAGTGAATCACATCGCTTGTCTCTCCTTAGGAATTCATAATTGAGGTTTTCCAGCATAATAGTTTGTGTTCAAATGTGTTTTGTTTATGGAAAAACATCCCAGAGTCCAACACTACAAAGGCTGTCTAACCAAGGAAGTGTAATCTTTTACTTCTTACTTTCAATTGTAAGAATTTCAGAGGCAATGCCTTGTGTTTTTTGCCACCTGTATCATGCAGGATAAAGATCTTCAGTGTGAAGTGAAAGGTGAAGAGCAGCTGAGATCAAAGTTCTGCTCCTCTCCTTGGCTCAGTCCAGAGCAGGTGCTGTACTGAGTTCTGACAGGATGGAGCATCTTACTGCAGCTCTGCAGCTTATTTTAGCACTCTGGAGTCTGGAAGTGTGGGACCTGGCTGTGGAATTGGAAAGGGGGATTCCAGCAGACTATCCTGACTTCTGCAGTGGCAAAATTCCTCACAGGGAGAGAGCTGAAGGAAAACAAGGAGACCGCATGTAAAGTAATGGTGGTACAGACTTCCTTAAGGGGGTCTAAAAACACACAGGGTTTCAATGTAACTGTCAGCCTTTTGAGGGAGGTAGAGCACAAATCCTCGGGAAATTCCCTGAGTGTTGTGATCTGCCTTCTGATACTTTCATGTTTAGTCACAGACACCATGGCAGGAGGCCTTTGATTGGAACTTCCAACAGGATGTGGTGGTTTCCAATGTTGAGTGGACTTCAGGGATGAGCCTGCAGCCTCCAGTTTCAACCTGAGTGCAAGCCCAGCCTTCGGGGTCTTTAATTTTAGTGGTGTGAGACCAGAATAAGGAAAAAGAACCTTGAAATGACAAAATGGCCTTTTTATTGCTGAGGACAGCTCGTGTGGTGTAGAAGATTGGGTTAAACACCTTCCTGGTACCACAGGTTGCCAATATCTGTGCAGAGCAGAGGTGGGAATCTTTGTCTCCTCAAGTCCCTGCTCCTGGAGAGCTGAAGAGATAACTTGGAACTGTCTCCACATTTCAGTCAGGTGCTCAGTGAAACAGGGCAGGGCAGCACATGAAGCTTGAAAACTGCCTGGATGGATGTGTCTCCTGGGCTAAAAATAAACGGGATGCCCTGTTCAGGGCAAAGCAGGACTTAGGAGAGTGGATCTGCTGAGATTTCTGGAATTGTGGGCTGTGAATGGGTGGAATCCAGTTACTCTTTGTCAAAAATAAAACCCTTCCTTTCCAGGTTACGTAAAGTGGCCTGATCACGTTAGCAGGGTTTTCTTCTGCTATGCAACCCTTGAGGAAAAGGAGGATAATTTTAGGAAAATTCATGATTCAATCAACCATAAATTCAGGCTGTCTAATATAGTGCTGGCTGTGCGTCATCTTCCAGGATTTGTGAGGCAGCTGAGAAGTGCTGAGGCACAGCCCAGAGCGTGTGATCTGACCGTGTCTCCAATACAAACCTCGTGTGCTGCTCACAGTCACATCTTCAGGGTAGGGGTTGTTTGGGATCTGAGCCGTCTCTAACCTGGCTATGTCCCTTTTGAAACCCCACCATGTGGTGTGAGAGCTCAGGGAGAGCTTTCAGCATCCACAGCAAGTCCTTTGCACCTCATGCCTTCTAAGAAACACCAACTTCAGCTGTTTTGTATGGCCCGTGTTTTATTAGCCAAGCCAAGTGTGTGAGCTTAGTTAAGTGTTATCCTAAATGGCAAATTCCCAAAATAATCAAGCCAGAGGATATCGCTGGGATAGGGAATACTGCCATTGCACTGATGCTTAATCTTGTGGTTTATTAAGGAAGGAAAAGCACTCACAAGCTGAAGTTGTTCAAACAGGATTTCCTCATAGGGTAAATACATGCGGTGATATGGGACTAGTTGACATCTGGGAGTGAAACAGAACGAAAGTGCAGCTCAGCTCTTTTGAATGACTATTTTTAGTTGTTATTACTGTAGTTGAGTTGAGAAATTACTTTCTTTGGGAAGGAGACATTGCTGCCCTTTTCAGTTTCTTCTTCCACAGCTGTCAGCTTCGCTTGTGTTCCATCCCTTGACTTCCCTGTGTGAAGGATGGCTGGGATTGCACATCCTCCTGCAGTGCTACCCAGTGCCCTGCACTGGGCCAGTTTGGCTTTGCTGGATCATTGAATCCCAGAGTGGTTTGGGGTGGACGGACCTTCAAGCTCGTCCAGTGCCACCCCCTGCCATGGGCAGGGACACCTTCCACTAGACCAGGTTGCTCAGAGCTCCATCCATTCTATGCCCTGTTTTTCTCCCTCACTTTAATCCAACGTGGTTTAAGGGTCTTTTCAGGCAAAGTTGATGATTAAGGAAGTAGAAGATACTCCAAATCATCTTGGTCTTCTGGTTTTACTGATTTTTTTTTTTTATTCAATCACTTTATAAAGTGATTTATGAAGTCCATTGTGAAATTTCATGCTTTCCCACTGATTCATGCAGGGAGTTCTGAAGAGTTTTTAAAAAGCCTCAACCAAATAAATCTTTGTCTCTCTTCTTAATGCTCAAGGTCCAAAGCATATTTGCACTTCAGTTTTTCCTGATCTTTTGCCACTTCAGGAATAAGTGAATCTCCCTTGAAAACATGGGATTTCAAATTGGAGTTTCTTTAACCACTGAGGTTTCATCCTTAGAGCAGTAATTAATGTGTCTGACCAGCATAAACTCCTCCTATGCTTCCTGCTCTCTCTAGCTGGGCTTGACCCCACATATTGTTTGCTGAATAGTTGTGTTAATTGGAACATAAAGATCAAGAACTCGGTGCAGTGCAGGTGTGGCCACTTTAAACGAATTTTTTTTCTTTATCTTTTGTGTGATGCCTTCTTAAATATTTAACAGCCCTTGACTGGTGGGCTCATGTTGACTTTAATGTGAGAATTGACCCACTACTGTGTAGATACCTGGCCAGGAGCTGTGTCTGAAACACTGGGGAGTGTTAAGCTGTTGTGACTTACTTGAACTGAGTAATTCAGGATTCCTGGACCTGGTCCAGTGGCTAAAATTCACTTATTAATCCTTTATTTATCTTATATTATCTTTGGAAGTTGGAGCTCTTGCCTGTGTGGTAGATGAGACATTACCTTTTGAGACTTCCTGTGTGGGGCACAAGGGGGGAATGTGGGTTGAGTAAGTTTTAAAGATGTTTCCCTGTCAGTTGGGCTGAGAGGATTTATCATGGAGAGAAAACACATTGTACTTGAGGAAGGGGCTTTGCTGTTTTCCTAATTAAAATATAATCTTCCAGAAGAGTTTGCCTGTGTAATGGCAAATGCAGTGGAATCCTCTCCTTCTCCTGGATTTTTGGGCACAGCAAAGTTTTGAGTGAGGAATTGAAAACAGGATCTATTCCTTGTTTGTGTCCCAAATAGGCTTCTATTTAGAATGACTTTAGTTGCATTAGGTAATACCTTGTGCTGTGTTTCCTGGAGTGATGGCCTGAACCTTGGCATCAACCAGGAGATTCATTTCCTTGTATTATCTGCTGCTGGTGTTTTGCCCTCCCTCCCTCTTCAAGGGTTTGGAAGGAAATACTCCGCTTGCTTTGAGCTCACACTGTTTGTGATGCACCTTCCAAGCTGGGCTGAAGAATTAGGGAATGGATTTGCAGGCACTTAACTTGTCTGGCTGCCCGGCTCAATAATTTCCTGCTTTATTCTTTGTGCAAATTAAACCTTACTAGTTTATACTCCATCAGTGTGCCTGTATTATTTTCAGTGCAGGTTTGGTTTTGTGAGTCCTGACTTTGGTTTAAACCCTGGGGATGGAGCTCCAGGTGTTTGCAGCTGTGCTGCAGAGCCTGTCCTTGCCAGGGCCGTGGCCCTTGGTCTGAGGAGAATGTCCATGACTTTTTGTTACACCAAGTGGGGCTGAGTTCTCTCCTGGTGGATTGACTTGGAATTTCAATCACGTCCTTGTTGCAAAGTGGGAGGGCTACCAGCCTGGGTGAAAGCAGAACTCAGGATCTCATAATTTTAGCAGCATCAGCTGAAACAAGACTGAAAACAGCACTTAAGGAAGAGGGTTTTGTGTGAAAGGAAAAAAGGATTGAAACTGCATTGAAGACAGAAGCTTAGTGGTTGCCTAAAGCCACCATAAATAAAACAGTATTTATTCTCCCAGGGAATTTTGCTTGCATTTCTTCAGGTGATACTTTCTCTCTTTTCCATTAGACGAGCTGCTAAGTTTGAAAGTGCTGTTGTCCTCTTACCTGCTTTAGTAAAGATCAGGGCTTAAAAAGCTTCTGCCAGCCCAGGTGGTGGGGGCCTGGCTGGCAGCCTGGGCTGCAACCCGAGACTGGCTTCAGAAACAAGAGATGGGGCATTTGGTGACTTCATTCAAGGGAGGAGAGAGCCATGAAATGGAGGAATGAGGTAAAATATCAGCTGCATTGTGCTGAGCACAGCAGTTGGAGCTGTTTTACCCACTGAGGGCTGTCACCCTGCACATTTAGGGGTCATCGCAGGGAGATTTGGGTGTAGTCTTGGCTCAGCATTGTTGATGCTCCATTGCATGTTTAAACAAGTAGCCATGAGTCCAGGCAGGGCTAATCCAGAGCTATGGAATAGCTGTTTAACTTCATGTTAGATTGAAGGAGAAGCCTGACATGCACTGAAGGTGTGCTCCTGCACCAACTGTCTCTACTGCTTGAATTTATTAAAAGTTTTACAGAATTATCTGTTCTGTTGGATCCTGGACTGCCTTTCTGCAGGTGGGATTGGGGACAGGTCAGAAGGGGCAGGGAAAACATGGAAAGACTTCAAGAATAGGCAAGTCTGGGACTTAGAGCGAGAGAAGGAATTCTGAGAAGCGTGTGTTGTTAGGAAGGAGGAGGTGTGATATTCCTATGGCCTGTATGTGTGCAAAACCATGACATTCCTGGGACAGAACTGGACTGTTGGGAGCTTTGCAGGGCAGGCAGCAAAGCACATGGTGCAAGCCCCAAGCGAAAGACATATTAACCTACTTTTTTGACCTTTAGGCAATGGGGGAATGTTCAGGGATGAGGCTGATGGGAGATCCCCTGTGCCTCCTCCCTGCCTTGCCAGGAATCCGGTTACTTGCCAGAGCTATCCCGTGAATTTACAACCCTGGCCACCAGCCTCCAGGAGCTGCAAAGTGCTGAGTGTGCACAGGGAGTCAGGCAGCTGCAGCTCTGAGGGCTGGGACACAGCACAATCCTGAGTCTGGGCTGTTGGATGGGCTGGGACACAGCACCATCCTGAGTCTGGGCTGTTGGATGGGCTGGGACACAGCACCATCCTGAGTCTGGGCTGTTGGATTTGGGTTGTATGGGCTGGGACACAGCACCATGCTGAGTCTGGGCTGTTGGATTTGTACTGGATGGGCTGGGACACAGCACCATCCTGAGTCTGGGCTGTTGGCTGTGTTGGATGGGCTGGGACACAGCACCATCCTGAGTCTGGGCTGTTGGATTTGTACTGGATGGGCTGGGACACAGCACCATCCTGAGTCTGGGCTGTTGGCTGTGTTGGATGGGCTGGGACACAGCACCATCCTGAGTCTGGGCTGTTGGCTGTGTTGGATGGGCTGGGACACAGCACCATCCTGAGTCTGGGCTGTTGGCTGTGTTGGATGGGCTGGGACACAGCACCATCCTGAGTCTGGGCTGTTGGCTGTGTTGGATGGGCTGGGACACAGCACCATCCTGAGTCTGGGCTGTTGGCTTTGGGTTGCATGCGCTGGGACATAGCACTGTCCCGAGTCTGGGCTGTTGGTTGTGCTCTCCTAAGCATGTGGTGTTTGCCGTCACCTTGACAATACAGTAGGTGCTCCCTGCTGCTCTAATTATGTGCATTTTCTCAATTTTTTGGATGTAATTCCTAATAGGACCAAATGTAAGTGACAGTTGACTGGAAGGAGAACCTGGATCTGGCAGGCCAGGACTGTCTTGCCAAACTTGGCTGTTTCTTCAACAAAAAACCTCTCCATTTCGATTCAGGGATTCCAAAACTTTTGTGACCAGGCTGATTGGAACATGAACCAAGAATAAAAGAGCACTTTGAAAAGGTCATTGAGCATTAACAGGATTAAAAGAAAGCACCTCAAATTACATGTTTGCAGATGGCCAGGATGGCAAATGGCTGCACTGAAGAGCTGCTGTCTTTGTAGTAATTGCGGTTTCAATTTTAAAAATAAAATAATTGACTTCTGTAAAAATGAAGCAGACCTTAGGGATGGGTTTGGATGGTTCCTCAGGAATATTTGAATGGAAGGCAGGAAGACAGTGTGAAAACCAGGTCATCAGACTTGTCAACCACCACAGACAGGACTGCATGGGCTGATTTCAGAGCCTGAACTAACCCAGCTTGTAGGTTTCCAGAGGAAGAACGAAGTCTTGGAGTGGGAGTGTGGGAAGGAGAAATCAGGAATTTGGGGTCCATCTGCAGGGGTGGATTGCACTGGAGCTCTTACACAAGGGCTGGCAGGGTCAGGAAGAGGATCCTGGGAGGGTTTCCTGTGCACGGGCACAGAATCTGCTGCTGCTGTGAGTCACAGTGGGCAGGCCGGGGAGGAGGACATGGGCAGGAGGTGGGGACACAGTTCTTGGAAAGCAAGAGTTGACTGCATAACCCCTTTGGATGTGCCAAAGGGTTTTGTGGAGCTGCAGAAAAAATGGTTGGAGTGTTGAACCCAGTCCCCAGGAAATATTGAGAGGCACCTGAAGTTTCCTGATGCATTAGGTATCACTGCTTGGTTTCACTGCCAGCAAAGCTGCCTGTGGGTGTCTGTCATCTGTCGTTGGGGCATGGACACACTCAGCGTCTCTTCTGGTAGTGAAACCCAGGAAACATTTGCAAAACCAGGATGAGTTCTTGTCTCAGTGTAGCTCATAGCTGTAACAGGTTATTTTCATTTTGTTTAGCTAAGATTTCCTATCTGTAGTTAGATCTAACAAAGAAAATGTTATTTTGGGTTAAATCCAGACTTAATATGGGGAAAAAAGTCCTGTGCGGTAACATCAGTTTAATTAAGTCTTACTAGCAACGTTGGTCAGTTCTACAGTTAACTTCGGTGTTTCAATCCTATTTATTAAAAGTTAGAGATGTTTTTTGCAACGTGTGCAACTTTTCTCTGCAGACCCCACTTTCATGTGGTGCTAACATTGCATAGTCACTCCCTCCCGTGATTTATTGGGAAATGACTCCTTGCAAACTTTATGCTTCATGGGAATTCTTGGCACCAGATGAAAGCCAGTAAATTGCATTGTCATGTTCAGTGACAAGTTTAATAAATAAAACATTGTTTCTGTTACCCAGAAGACAAATGCTGGTGCAGAAGTCATTAGTGATCCTGGCAAAAGGTGGGGATGAATAGCTGTTCCCAGAAAGCCTTGGTGCTGGTCCATCCTGCTCTCATGCTTGGGAGTGGTGGCTCTTTTCCTTGGAGAGCTGGCGGAGACTTGCATTGGATTTATATAAATTCAGGCGATAAAGGGTAAATCAGTTTTGAAAGTACCAAAGATGCAAAGAGGTGCCATCTGGAAATGTATCCTTAGTGGGAAGGAGGTGCCAAGGAAATGTTGCTCCTTTCCCTTTGTGCTGAGCACCTCTGTAGGTGTGCTCACAGTAACTGCATCTGGGTTAAAAGCAGCCACAAAGAGTGTAACCCACCTGCAGAATGTACTTTGGGAGCTGCTGGATACTCACTTCCAAAGCAATTAGGGAATTACAGGCCCTGCTCCAGACTGTCAAGGGTTGCAATTTCTTCTCCACAGATGTCAAATGTTTTGACAGGTTATTTAGAGTATTTTTATATATATATATATATAGCCCAATATATATACATATAAGGTTATTTAGAGGGTCAGGGATGGTAATGCCTTCAGCATGTTACAATTCACTTGGTAATTGTTCTGGAATGGAGTTGGGATGGTGGGTCATGTCCTATGGACAGGGAACAGTGCCGGCCTGTTCGGAGGTGGGAATGAGGAAGGGAAGTCAGCTCCACATCTGGTTGGCAGTGTGCTGAAACGTAAAGGATTTGGGAAAACACTGATCACTGAGCTTGTCTGGAGGAGAAGACCTCTTTGGTAGCAGCTCCCGGAAGCCCATTGCTACTCCTTTAGTCTGTCCAGGCCTTGCCATAGCTGTGCTGTGAGCCTGAAATGGTGAGAAGTATCTGGTGTCAGCAGTGGTGCCAGGGAAAGTTCAGCTGCCTCACTTGCTCTCCTTCCCATGGATTATTTTAGTTCTCTTGTGTGAGGCTTCAGAGCAGATGGGGGTGTTCCTCGTTCCTGGAGAACCTCCCTAAGGAAGAGATCCCTCATGAGCTCCTGTGTGTCTGAAATGTGTGTGTGTTACATTCCTGGAGCAATCCAGAACAAGAAGCTGAGCTTCAGAGCAGAGCCCTCATGTTTTGGTTAGTGTGCAGGTGCATTTGCAGTGAGTTTAGAAAACAAGGTGTAAAAGCATTTGCAGTCATTATCTGGGGCCAGTGCTGCTTTGTGCTCAATTGCATGTAAAAGTTAGAGCAGAGTGAAACAAATAATGTGCAGGAGAATATCTCCAAGGAGCATCCGCTGACTCCAAAGCTGTGACGTGACTTGGACAATTGCTCTGTAAATAAATACAGATTACAAGGGAGCTGGGGGAGACAGTACAGCAGCTTCTGCTAAAGCCTTCTGATCCATCACTTCTTGCGTTTATTTTAATCTTTAATCCCTCTCACTTGGTATTCGTGGAACGAGCGGTGTCACCACTATTGTCACCACCGCTATTTGGTTTGGGCCGGAGACATTACTGAGCACATGGCGTGGGCAGGAGTGTCTGAGGCAATGAAAGCCCCTGGATCCCCTCCCAGCCAAAAAAGACAAAGGCAGAAGTAGCTCAACAGGAGGAGGATGAAGTCTGCATCAGTGTCTTGTTCTTTTAATAATCTTAGACTCTGCTGTGCAGGCTCATAACAGGTTTCATTGTCTTTATTGCTGTTTCTCCCCCCATCACACCTTGCTGTCAGAGAGTCCTGATTTATGAGTCCATTACAAGTGGGTTTAGGTAGGAGCTGACAGAGGAGGGTTAATAGTCAAGGGAAAACAAATGTAGGAAAACAGATTGCGAGGAAAAAGTGCAGCTGATGGAAATGTCATGAGTACAGAACTTCTCTGGGGCTTCTGAGGTCAGACAGTTATTCCCCTTCCCATCTAACATCTTAAAAAGTGGATGCTGACAGCTGAGAAGGGAACCCTGCAACTTAACATACTGATGTACTTTTTATTACCCAAGGGTTACAATAATTCAACTCTTTGCTGCAGCTTCGAGCAGTAATATTATCCTATTGTGTAATTGGAAAAGGGAGTCTTCTGCCTTCGGAGCAGGCAGAAGTTGGCAGGGATTAAAATCACAAGCAGGAGGGGAAGCTGGGCTTGTGTTTCAATTAAAAAACTTATTGTTGTAGTAACACAAAGCTGAAATGTTAGACAGACATTCCTGTTGGGAGAACTGACAGGAAATAGTATGATTTACAGTCTGGGGAATGTCTGCAGCAGGACAGGAAGGAGCTAGAGTCGTTTGCTGGTCGGGTATTTCTGGTCCTGCGTTAATTTATGAAGGTATTTTGCCTGTAAACTGCCCAGTGAGCAGAGTGGTGTGGTGTGTGATTGCTGCAAATGGCACTGAGCTGAGCAAGTGTTCTAGTGGTGGTGCCTCTTCAGGGTCTTGTCGTATGGCTGATCTCTGAACATTGAGGTGCCACCTCGTACTTCAAACTTGGGTGGCCTTTCAGATGCCAGTCTTGAGCAAAACTTGTGTGTGAAGCACCTCAAAACCCTTTGTTTTATCTGTTACATCAGTTGTGTGGCCTCTTCACCTTAATCTTAATTACTGAAGTAATTTTTAGGTCACCCGGTTGTTCTCAGCTGGCATCCCAGCTGGAAAAGGGGGTCAGTAACACAGTCATGCCTGGAGTAGAATTGTTGTGTTGGGTTTGCTGATGCGAAAGATTTGGTGGCCCAAGTGTCTTGTTTCCCAGAAAGGGCTAAACTGGGAGAAGCTGCCATTGCTGGAACACTGAGCTGGCTCAGCTGCCTCAGGAGTTACCTCCAAGTAGAGTTAATACAGAAACACAACACAGAAGTGAAACCAGCCTGGGTTTCATTTTGAAGACACAGCCCAACTCTGTGCTCAGCGTAGCACAGTCCAGTGCGCAGGATTTATCCCAACAGAGGTGTGAAGGACAGGGAATTAAATCCACAGGGCTTTGTGATTAAATTCACCAGCAAATTCCTGCTGGCTGGAAGGCTGGGAGCTTTAAATGAGGTCTTTAACCTGCTCTCAAGTGGAATGGCTTTGAAAAGGGGAGAGCTGCAGGTTTGTGTAAACCCTCTTAAACATGGAATATGAGTTAAGTCAGGGAACTGACAATGGGGAGTTGCCAAACCTTGGGAATAAAGCCTGTGAATTTCTCTAGGTGTGTACAGTGAAATGCCTGTGTGAAGATGTCATTTGAAAGTGCAAGAGAGTTGTAACTCCCCAGAGGGCTGGTGTCTGCTGGAAGGAGCAAACAAGCGCCACTCGTGTGAGGTGCCACTGGCTGTGCCGGCGGTGCTGGGGCCAGAAGGGCTCCGGGTGTGCATCTGGGGCTGTAACAACTCCTGTGTCAGAGCACAGTTCTGTGCCCAGGCTGTGCAGCCAGGTTGTGGGTTGGTGCCCACCCTGCAGCCCAGGTTTGGTGCCGTGGGCTGTGGCAGCTGCAGGAGGAGCCGCTTGCAGGTCTGTGCAGTGTCGGGTCAGCTCCTGTTGCCTGGGAGCAGCACACTTCATTCCAGGCAGGGATATTCCTGTGCCCTGTCAGCCCAAGGTGCTCTGTGGTTCAGGGCACATGATGAGTGGGAATCAAAAGGAAGTTCAGCTCTTCCCCTGTTTCAGTTTTTAAAAGGAAGTTCAGCTTTTTGCCTGTTTGAATTTTTGTGATTTCTGTACCTACAGTGACTTCCTGCGGTTCTTTAAATTTGTGTTTTCTGTTTTGAATGACATCTGTCCGTGCTCTTTAAAATACGCAGCTGTGCCCCTGTGCAAGTGCACATTTTTACAGGTGTTTTATTTTTAAGCACTATTTTGTCTGATCTGAGCTTTAGCACAGGGTGCTTAAATGACCAGAGACCTGTGAGAGGGTTTCTCTTCTGGAAATAAGCTGAGCACAGCAAAGAGATGGAAGAGGAAACACAGGCCAAGGAAGCTAAGACATAACTACTATAGACATAACCCTTCTCCCCTGTGGTAGTCCCATGGGAATGCTGCAGCAGATGCTTAAGTGAAGATTCTAGATAGTCAAACATCTTTAGAGGAAGCTTATTAAAGTGCTTTCATCTAAGCTAATATTTTCAGTCTTTGAGACTCCTGTGATCTCTAAATCCTTCAGTGACTTCAGCTGTAATAAAACTTCATTTAGACTTTCTGTCTGAACTCCCTGCTCCTCCACAGGAGTTCTGGGCTGGATGAAACAGGAACGGTGGAAAACGACCTCGTATCAAGTAAACACTAAGCTCATTAAGTCCAGTAACCTCAAAGAGCTTGGCTCTGAGAGCAGCCCAGCCTGGAGACAGCCTGTCTGATCACCTGCTCAGTGAGCAGGACTTTATAAGCCTCTCCATGTCTAAAGGCAAAAATTCCACAGAAATGGCTTGTCTGGAGGTCTCTTAAGAATCCTGGTCTTCAGTGTGTGATTTTACAAGAGAATTAAGCAAGTGGAAATCCAGAGCAGGTGAAGTTAAGAGAAGTAGGGTGGGGAAGCCCTGGTGAGGTGGGTGACATGTCCTGAGTCCCCAAAGAGCACCTTCCTCCCGCACAGGTTGTATGAAGGCTTTGGGGGGGTTTAAGTGCCACTTATATCATGCAACTCTCAACACTACAGTGGCAGCACATCCCTGGGAGTGTCCCCTCCTATGAAATCTGTGCTGCTGGTTCTGGCACCTTGGATGCGGTTCCTGTCCCTCTGTAAGTGCCTCCAGCTATTCCATGTCCGGGGCACAGGTCTGGAACCAAAGGATGTGTTTGAACCAAAGGATGTGTTTGACCACACACCCAGTTTTTAAACCTTCATTTCACCTGCAGGGAAAGAACCAGAAGCAAAAGAACATGTTCAGTTCTGAAATAGGACGTACCAGCTGTATCCAGTGCCCCAAGGTCCCACTTTGCCCTGTAATCTGTCTTTTTGCTACCTTTTTGACCATTCCAGCTGGATTTATGCCAGATTCAAGTGGCTGTATACCCATGGATTTAGGGGCAGAACTGCAGCAGACCCTGCCTTTATTTTGGTGCTTTAGGAGATCTACTGGCAAGCTGTTTAATTACTAAAGTGCTCTGCAAGAAACCAAAGAGTCCTGATTCTCAGTCTTGCTTTTACTTTTTTGGTAACAGGAAAATGTTAGTATTTGCTTGAATTTTTTTTTGGTTTTCCATTGCCATCCATGTCAGAACCCCTTTGGGAGTCTCTGCCTTCAGCAGTCTGACTCTTGTAATTTTACTGCTGTTATTGAATATGTTGTATTAAAATGGTTGGACCGAGTTCTGTTGGTTAATCCATAAACACTGGAAATAGAGATTCTCCTTCACTTGGTGTATTTATTTCAAAACTGCCTCACTGTAAAACACTTACTCTGGGGTTGCAGCTTTCTTGGTGGTTTTTAACATCTTCCTCTAGGCTTTTTGGTCTGTTAAAGAATTCCAGCTAGCACAGGAGGATGGAGCACTTCCATGAGTGTTGCCATGATCCACAAGTGAGGAACACGACCTTGTGACCATGTTCCAGCTTTCCTTCTTGGACATAAAGAGATAGCAGGAGGTAAAGGCCATACTTGTGAAGAAATCCCAATTGGATGCCTTTAGGAACAGTTTCATAATGGGTGTCCACTAAACCAATGTCCACTAATCCTTTCCTCATTCCTAAGGTAGAGCTTAATTGCAGGAAGCTTTGCTTCCTGTTGCTCCCTGTCCTGGGCGTTGCTGCTTTGAATAATGTTATAATGGAACTGCTTTGGTGTTGAAGCTGTTGTTAAATAAAACTTTTGGGGCTCAGCAGAGCACAGGAGGGTGAAATTAAAGCTGATCTTTTTGTATATGGGTGGCTGGAAATGGCAAAGGGAAAAGGGAGGGGAGGAGCAGTGAAAACCGAGGGGCTTTGCTTCCCCTGACCTGTGAGCAAAGGAACTGCTGCGGGTTCAGGTCTGCAGGAAAGTGCCTGTTTGTATGTGTCGGTGAAAAGGAAACTAAAGGTTCTTCCAGGACCATCATCAGGGTCTGAGGTAATGTTTGGGCACACTTTGTGACCCTGCCGTGTGAGGGTGGTTTTTGTGGGTCAGAACTGGTGGGAGACCAGCAGCAGTGAGCCCTTTGGAGAGTGTTGCTGTGATTTCTCTGAATGACTGAAGCCCTGGTCTCTCACACACAGGCAGCTTCTGGGGTGTGTTTTGTAGGAAGAAGGAAATAGTGGATCATGCTTTGTGTGTGTTTTGTTCTGGTTTTCTGATAAAGCTGAGGGAGAGAGAGAGTGAGAGCTCTGGATTGGAGCAGAGTTCATCTTGGCTGCTGGTTATCTCAAGCTGATCAGTGCAAAGAGGAAGTGCTGAACCTGCTTTGGGAGAAGGAACTTTCAGTTCCCCACCCAGGTTGTCATTGAGATAATGCGGAAAAACAGCGCATTAAACACACAAATTACACAAATGTTGCAGGGAGTTCTGGGGGAGGTAAGGACTGGACTCCTCTCCATCAGCAGCACTGTGTTAAATGGGCATTGTGACACCCCTTAGAGCTGCAATGCCAAGTCCATAATCCATCATGAGATGTACTGAATTTTATTGTATTAATGCAAAATGTGCTACTGCTTAGAGCTAGAAATTCTTGTGGGCAAGTTCTTGTCTATGTGGGATTTTTACCTGTACCTGTGGTGATGGAGGGCTGTTCTTGTTCCTGCAGAGTGACCAGCAGCTGGATTGTGCCTTGGATTTGATGAGGCGTCTGCCTCCACAGCAGATTGAGAAGAATCTCAGTGACCTCATCGACTTGGTGAGTTTTGGGGGCTCTGCTATGGGAGAACGTTCTCTGAGGTGTCTCCGAGGTGTGGTGGTTTGTTTGTCCCCTCGTCTTTTGCCAAGGCTGAACAACCAATTGGCTGAGCAATGTCAGGAATCTCGTGTTTATTTTGGGCAAGCCAACAGGTTGTGTGTGCAGGGACACTTGGGGATGAAGGGTCATTAGCTGCTCTCTTAATGAACTCATGGCCAGGTTGGAGGCTGCTGTTTAAGTTTGGAACAGGGTTGATGGCAGGCCCTGGTACCTGGGTATTACCTACTGATAACCAACCTGCCTGTGTGCAGGGGCAGTAGCTGTGCCACCCCACACACTTCAAAGACATTGCTTTGTGTCAAAGAACACCCAAATTTAGTTATAATTTATGCCCCATCAGGTGTTCTGCAGTCTAGTGTCAAAAAACCAAACCTGACCAACCATCTTGTACCCAATACCTGTTTTATTGCTGGTCCTGGACTTCTGTTCTCCTACAAAATGCTAAGGTAGAAAAGAAAAAGGATTTCTGGGGTCATTACAAGTTTCACATCCCATGATACACATTTGGGCTGTAATAGCCTAGTTAGTGTCAAGTGTCCCTTACAACTGTGGGTGACACAGTTGCCTCTGGGGTAACTGAAAATGTTGCTGAAATATGGATAAAGCTCTACAGAACCCCCTATTGGGAAAACTTGTTTCTATTGTCCAGCCTAAACAGATGGCTTATTTCTGACACAAGCTTTAAATTTGTGCATACAGGACACTGAGGCTGGAAGAGGGCTCTTAGACCTTTGAATTAAGCCTTTCGTCTTCTCTCTAGTGAGAACTACATCCCTTTTCTGTGGCAGGTCTGAATTTTGTGTGATGCTGCCAAACCCTGCCTGAGACACCGTAAAAATCTGATGCTGCTGCAGATAATAGCTGTTTGAGCTAGTGCCTCTAATTAAATAGCTTAAATTGTGTCTGAGCTGTTTGTCATCTCTGTGTGCAGAAGAGCAGCTGCTCACCAGGTAAAAGCTTGGTTGGGGATGTCTGTTCCTAAATGGCTGGTAAGCTATGGTTAAAAAGTGGTTGCTGATTTAAATTTGTCCAAGTCTTAAGTACTTTTTTTACTTACCTAAGCCAAGGTGCAGGTAAGAAAGCTCTGGGGGGGCATAAAAGAATTTATTCCCTTCAGGAAGGGATTTTTTCCCTTTCTTGAAACCATCCAGTAATTGGCCACATCTGTGCCACCAAAACTCTTGGCAACCCAAAGCACGATTTTTGTGGCTGTTGCTGGAGGTGGGACAAAAGTAACTAAATAATTGATATGATCTGTTGTGACATGGTTGGTTTTCTGATGAAATTGGGAGGACTGAACTGATCCCAGGGTTTGAGCAGCTCCCAAGACCATTCAAAACCAGGGAGTTGTTTGGGGATCCATGGGAAGCTTGACTGTGTAATTGCTCTGAGGTTTTTTTTAATGACTCAGAAAATTGCTGGGTACCTCTAAATGTTGGAATTACTTCTGGATGGGGCTCATTAGTGCTCTACATGCTTTCCATCAGCAACAGGCTCACTGGGCTTCTTTTCATATTGCAAGTGTAACGTGAACCAGGCCGGTTTGATGCTTGTTAGAAGTGATTCCCAGTCACTGCAGTCCCTTCTCTGGGGTAGAGATGAAATAATTTGTTAAATCCGCCCTGATTTCTTTGTAATCTGTAAACCTGTTCTGCAGCCACTCTCAGCCTGCCCTCCTGAAGTCTCCACTGCTTAGGCAAAGGCAGTGTGTGCTCTGCTACCTACAATAGTTCTAAAAACATCATAAGGCAGACTCAGGCAAATAGTTTTTTGACCTTTTTTGGCAAATTTAATCCAAACCTTTCCAGCTGATGTTTTGATTCTGTTTCCTGTGCCCTTACCAGACAATAACCTCCTTGAAGTAGAAGATCAGACTCTGAATGCACGAGGGGCATGAACGGGTTCCTTAAAGTTGAGATGGAATTATGAAAGATGGTGCCCTGGCTTCTTGGTTTCCTTGTGCTGGGTTTCCTCGCTCCTTACACTGCCCTGCTGGAGTAGATGCAAAAGAGAGGCTTGTGCCAACTCTTTGGGATGAAGTTTAGGTTCTCACTTGAAGCCTCCTTGCAGCTCAGTTTGCCAGAGTTTCACAGGACTCGATCTCCGGACTTGTGGTTTGCTGCTTGGAGATGGAGAGGAGAGAAGATGACATAAAAATGGCTTTGTATGTCCAGAGTTTTCCAAAACTAACACAGGGAGAAACTGGCATCTCCTTCCTAGAATCAGCATCCCAGAATAGCTTTGATTGGCAGGGATCTTAAAGCCCATCCTGTCCCATCCCCTGCCATGGGCAGGGACACCTTCCACTACCCCAGTTTGCTCCAAGCATTGTCCCACCTGGCCTTGGACACTTCCAGGGATGGGGCAGCTGCAGCTTCTCTAGGAAATGCATTCTAACCCCTCCCCACCCTCCCAGGAAAGGATTTCTTCCATATATCCAATCTAAACCTGCCCTCTGTCAGCTTAAAAGCACTCCTAGACTGGTGTTCCTGCTGGGAAGGACAGCCACACCGAGTTCCCTTCCTGAGGTCCCTCTTACTCCATCAGAGCCATGTTCTGCTGCTGCTTTTTCATGGAAGAGCCTCTTGGTGCCCTTCTGAACACATGGAGTGTGTGCAGGACTGTCCAGGACTGCCCCCAAGTGTTGTGCTGACACGGGAAACTGCCCAAACTTGAACATGAAGTAAAACGGTGGATGGAAAAAGAGAATTTTTGGGTCACTGGCCCTCATCAGCCCAGAGACTTTTCATTCATTAGGAAAACAGTTTGTGGTTTGCCCTTTCACCACATCTGTTGTTGGGTTTTTCAGGCTGCCGGGTCTTCAATTAGAGCTCATTAGAGACCTTGTCAATCACAGCCCTCCCAAAGTCCTGCCTGAAAGAAGCTGTGCTGGAAATGGGCCTTGGCGTGGAATGCTCTGCTTGGGATTCAATTAGTCATTATTTGTAAATACACCACTCAGAGTCTCAGAATGTGCAACTTTTGAAGGAGTTCAGAATCTCTACAGAAAGAGTTTGGGATAGGCATGTACCTTTTTAAGGACAACTCATTTAAATTGGAGTAATTTTCCATGGTGCTCCTATGGGAGCTTTGGAGCATCCACTTTTGGGCCAGTTAGGAGATGTAAGGCAGTTCCTGTAAGAAAGAGAGATAAAGGTGATCACCCTGCTTGTAAATGGGTTTCTGAGGATGCTCCAAACCAGAAGTTGGACTCGATGGTCTTTTCCAACCTGAATGATCCTGTGAAGTGCCAGCATTTGGAACATTAATGCATTAATAATTGTGTGGCATAATTACTGTGTCACCTCCTGTTGCCCCAGAGCTGCTGCTGCCATTACATTGTGGATCTCATAGAAGTCTGCTGGGAATCACGTCTGTCCTCGTGGCTCACTGAAATGAGAATATCAGGGTGTGCTCTGCATGGGAATGTTCCTTGGGATCAGCCAGAGCGAGATTTTGTTTGGCTCATGGAAGTCCTGCTGCAGTGACATGAAGCTGAAGGAAGGAGCCTTGAGAGAGTCTGCTGCTGGGCGGCCCAGGAGTTTATCCTGGAAGATCAGAACAATCCAAGGGAATTGCCCTCCTGCTTCCTTCCTCTTAAGATCAGTGGTCTTGTGAGTCAGTTCCCATGTACTTTTAGCTGTGTCGTCTCCCAGAGGAACCCCAGAGAAGGGATCAGCTTTGGGCAGGGCTGCAGTGGAGGATCCCTTCCTAGGACACCTTGGGAGCACAGAGTGCTAGGTGGGGTTGCAACCTCCAGAATCCTTGAATTGTGTGTTCCCTGCCATGTCACAGAGGGCTGCGCCTTGGAAAAGGTGGGAAGTGGGAACTGGATTTATTGTGCTCGTGGGTCACAGGATCTGGGACAGGGTTGCCTTGGTGGCTTTGGCTCGAGTGTGGAAGGTGATGTGTCCCCAGCCTTGGTGAAAGTTAAGCAGGCTCCTTCTGCAAGTGCAAATTTCCTGCTGAGTGTTTAATTTGGATGTTTGCCTGGGTGTGGAGAATATAAATTAGATGGAAAGTCCAGCTGGCATGGAGTGGAGACAGGGAATCATCCTTACAAAAAGGACAAGCAGGTTCACCAGGAGACCAGTGTTTGCTCCCAGCCATGACTTTCTTCCTCTCTTTTCCCAGTAAGACTGGCATTGAAATAACACTTGTTCCCAAAAATGAATACTTTCTTGAAAAACAGAACCAAGTAATGCTGCCATGGAGGAATTAAAGCGACGTAGACACAGCAGTCAGTAACTTTGCTGGTTATTTTTCAAGGCTCTGTTTGCAATTAAGGATCTGGGATGTGATCAGCTCTGCTTTCTCATCACAGGAGAATGCTGCAGTATTTTTAGTAGAATGTGTTGCTTTTTGGAAAATCCCAGTGTGATGAATCTTAAAGTGTATAAACTTACCATTTTGAAATATTGGAACATGAATCAGGACCCAGACAAGTCCCAAAACTGCTTCTATGCCTTTAGTGAGGGAAGATAAATGAAGTTAGAGAATTTATCCCCAGGCAAACTGCACTGCTTGGGCTGCACAGGCCATAAAGAACATGAGAATGTGACTGGAGCTTTTTGTATTTGGAGTCCAAGAGCCTGAGCAGTGTGAGGCATCGAGGAGAGAGATAAAATAATTGAATGCAGATGCCCAGCTTGATGTCTAGGGAGGGTGGGAGATGTTTAAAACAGAAAAATCAGACCCAGAGAAAGCTGCAAAAGAAGGTGGTGGAAGCAGAAGTGTGTTGACAGCCCCGTGGGCTCGAAGCTGAGGCTTTGACCTGCTCTTTCCCCTGGACTTGCTGACCTGTGGGATGGGCTCCCAGCCACCAGCAGTCGGGTCCCTAACGCCGGATCGCTGGCCAAAGAACGGGCTCCGGCTCCCTGGATCAATTTGTGGTGGTTGAGAGCCAGTTTTTCCATTTGCTGAGTGGCTGTAAGCAGGAGCTTTTCCAGCTAACAAAGATTACCTCTGGGTATCTTGATGGTGATTGGAGATAGCAATTACTATATGTAAATTATTACTTTGGTGCTTGGCTTAGAGCTAGCAACCCCACTTAGTGGCATGAGGCTGGAAAAGGGAATTTTAATTCTGGCTTCATATCACTTACTCTTTCTATTTTTAAGCCTTTTTGTCTTCCAGGCTCCTGCCATTGCACTGCTGGTATTGGAGACCCTTAAAATGTATTTTTAAATATCTTTTGAAGGGATCATTTGGTGAGCTTGGACCCTGGTTAGAAAGCTGCCTAACCTCTGTTCAGGATGCAGGGGGAAAGCTGGGATACAGCAGCAATTAGAGGAGATCTCCAACACCAGCTGGACTCGTGACACAAACAGCGAGGATTCCCAAGATATTGATACCCTGTGGTGGCTCCTGGGACTGGGATACCTGAGCCTTCACCTGCATGTCCCCAGTGCCCGTCCAGGGCCTTCTGGCTGGGCCTGCCAGGTGGCTGCTTTTTGTTTCCCCAAATGGGGAAATCCAGCAAAAGCCCTATTTTATCCAGCAATTCACAGGGAGAAAGCCAAGAATCCTGTTTTAGTGTTGTCACCTTTTTAAATGTAGTTCCTCAAGCCAAATTAAAACCTTCTGTAATTAATGTGGCATCTCTGCCGTGACATCTCTAACCAGCCAGACCTGGGTCTGGAACTGTGTTCACACTTGTCTTTTTCCAGAAAAGCTGGCTGGTTTCATTTTGGATTTGCTAATTCCTGCAGTGCTGGAATCCACTGTGAATCCATGAATAAAGCAGAGCTGTTCCCAGTATCAATTACGTGTGGTCTCCAACACAAAAGTCCATTTAAATATCATTTAATAAACCAAGCTTGATGGTTGTGTGGCCTTTGGACATGTGATGGATCAAATTAAGGTTTAGCAGCGTGTGGGTTTGTGGGAGTGACTTTACTAGTGGTTTTAGGCCTGAGCTGAGTGGAGCCAGGCTTCCTTCTGGAGTTTCCACAACATCCTTAGGCTGGGTCTGCCTTTGGAACAGGAAATTCTGAGGCTGTGCAGTGACTCAGAAAAATGATAATAATATTTTATTAGATGCTGGCCCAGAGGGGAAGAATCTGAGCTGGAGGTGGGTTGTGTGCCAGAAGGGTGGTTTTGCAGGAGCACCAGGGCACTTCCATGGGCTCTTCCTTGTGTTGGAGAAGCTTCCCCAAGTGCTGGGAACAGTGATTCTGTCCTTCTTTAATGTTAAAAGTTCATATGCAATTAAAGTACTGGCTTTCCTCTTGGGATGTGGCTTTTAATTTAAAACTGCTCTCATCCCCTGCCTGATCAGGTACCTGCGTGTTGCAGATGAGGATTCAAAGCACAGATGGATCTGAGCGACTTCTTGGCTAATCCTTTGAAGTTTGCTTTGGCTTCCCAGATGATGGAACCGTTTGGGTTGGAAGGGACCTTAAAGATCATCTTGTTCCACTCCCTGCCATGGGCAGGGACACCTTCCACCAGCCCAGGTTGCTCCATGCCCTGTCCAACCTGGCCTTGGACACTTCCAGGGATGGAGCAGCCACAGCTTCTCTAGGAAATGCTTTCCAACCCCTCCCCACCCTCACAGGGAAGGATTTATTCCTAATTTCCAATCTAACCCATACTCCTTTTCAATCTGAAGCTGTTCCCCCTTGTTCCTTCAGACTCCTTCAGGAAAAAAAGGTTTAATCCTTAATTTTGCTGCATTTAGCACAGTTTTCCAGTGTGTGAGGTTCCTGTGGAGGTTGGTGCATGCTGACCTCTGGATAAACGTGGAAAAACACCATTTCCAAGGACTATTACACTGGCAGTGTTGCTGTTTCAATGGTAGATGTGATTCATTTCAGTCAGGGCTGTGGAAGAAACCTGAGTGTACTTAACTCAGGTGGCTGCTAAGCCAAAATATTAACTGTCCTGAGTGGGTAAGGTGCAGAATTTGATGTAATTCACCCTGATACAAGCAAGAGTGGGGAACGTGTAAGACATGGAGAGCTGAAGTGTTTTCCTCTTTAGATTTTTTTTTAAGGTGCTTGTTCAGTCATATTTTTAAAAATAATCCAAACCCAGTTGTTCTGTTGCTCATGAGTTCCTTTAAGTACCAGGTGAGTTAAGAAGGAATGGCTGAGGTCAGCAACTCCAAAAAGTGTCGGGTTTCCCCTTTGGCACAAGTGATTATTTCTCTTGATAGCAGAGCAGTTGACTTAATTAAAACACTGTCCACATACCTGGGCAGCTCTGCCGGAGAATAATGTTACCCAGGACAAGAGAATCCTTGTTGAACACGAGTTGCACTCACTTCCCACTCAGGTTTTCTTCCCTCTGTGCTGCACATCCATTGTGTGTCTCCTTGGAAAGAAATACCCCCAAACACAAGGGTCTTGTTGCTTTTCAATGATGCTGCTGTTCCTCCCAGGCTGGACCCCCAGAGATCCTCCTTTTTAATCTTTTCATTTGCATTGAGGGTGGTCTCGCTTCGTTGCTGCCCACCCAGCCAGTGGGGCTGGGAGCTGGGTTGGGCAAACCCAAATGCAGTCCTCAACTAAAGATACCAGGTGCAGATTGTATTCTGTGTTTGACCTTCCGCTGCTGAGAGTGGGGAAAACTTGTGTCCAAACAGATGTGGGAGCCCAGGCTTTGCTTAGGAAACAGCCCTGTTTGTATCACACTGGCCTTTATTTACAGTGCAGTGATGGATTGGACAAAATCACTGCCGTGGCTTTGCAGTTGGGCCTCGGGAGGGAGTTCATTCTTGTGGTTCTAAATTTGAGTCAAATTGCCCTGTTGGAGATATTTGCTCAGACCCTGAAGTGCGTTTTGGCTCTTCAGTTGACACAGAACAAGCTCCATGAGAAGAGTTAACAAAGCAAATCCACTGTTTGGGCTGAGGGTCAGTTGCCTTGGGAGCAGAGTTGTCGCTGCTGGGATCAGATGATAAACCGAATTTTTGGAAGTCACAACAGTTTCAATTCTTTAAGAAGATTCGATTCTTGACATGGAGAAGAATGGAAAGGACCTAATTTCGGAAGTAATCAACCCCATGAACATGGAGCTGAAGTTGTTTAAAGCTGCAAATTACCTTGTTCAAATTACTGCCTTTGCCTTGCAAGCAGCTTCCCAGAGTGGGAGAGAATGACCAGAGTGCATGAACCCTGTAAATTCATTCTTAGCAAGTACAGCAGCTGTTGAGAGTGGATGTAAGAAATTATGTGAAAATTATGTTTTTGGGGTATCTGTGCCACACTTGGATGCTTTTCCAATGATTAGAATTACACAAGCAGTCCCATCAGCTGGAATAGCTATTCTTTTTATAAATACTGTTGAAATTTTCTAATCCTTCCAAAGCAGATGAGTGGGTTTTATTCTGAAAGAAGGAGAAAGGGGAAAAGAATAGATTGCCTGGAGTTGTGTAGAGTATCTGTACCAAGGAGACAGTGGCTATGGAGCTTGTTACAATGGAGGATTATAATACAGTGCTCTATTATATCCTAGGAAGTGTATGATATAATGCACTTACTGTTAGGGCTGTAAGAATAACCACAGCCCTCAGAAATGGGGAAAGTGACCCTGCTCGTGAATCTTTGTTGCCAAATCATCCAGAGATAAGTTTAGTGTGGAAATTCAGTAGATTGCGCCTTAAAGACAATGTGTTTAGTTCCTTCTGGTCCATATGGGATTGTGCTCTCCTGCTGAGCTGTAGAGAAACCCTACACAGGGCATGTGCTGTTATGAAAGTTAAATCTAGAAGTTATTTAAAAGGGGGGGGGTTTGTCAGGGTTGCAAATTCAGCTTTTCTGCAGGGGAGTTGACCCTGCCTTGAGTTTGGGGTTTCTCATGGAAGTGCTCTGTGTGTGCATTTGGGGTTGAGGAATTTCACAGCGAGACCTCTGGTGCTCCCTCAGCACACGAGCAGCAGAGAAACTCCCAAAGAAACTCCCCTTTCCCCCCAATTCTGTTTTCATTGTTATTACTCATCCCAAACACAGGTCGGGGTGAGGAGGCTCTCCCTGTGCTGTGGGCTCCCCTTTTCATTTCTTATGAATCCATCACTTCATGATTAATGTCATACTTGATTGCCTTTTGTCCTCACGTTCTCAGTCAGGTTTTCATCTCTACAGCATGGAGTGAAACGTAGAAGAGCTTCCCCACTGGTTATTTCTGTTATTATTTTATTAGCACATTGGCACCAATCTAGTCAAGAACTTGCCAGTTGTCCTGTTGGGAAAGGACCCCAATGGGATCAGAGGATGTTTTGCTTTAGTCCCTTTCTCCTGCAGTGAAACCTGGAGTGTTTTCCCAGCAGGAAATGCACAATACATTAATTACTTGATGATAACAGCTCCAGGAATGATTTGTGGACAGTCCCTGGGATGGATTTGGACACAGGGCTGCAGTGCCTCAGGTCTGTGCCGGGCAGGTGGAATCTCCTGTCCTTGCAGGACATCCCAGCCTCTCTGCCATGGGAAAAGACCTTCTCTGTCTCCCTGTGAAGAGCAGGGAGGGTTCTGGATCCCTTAAAATCGACCTGTGCAGGAGCTGTGTTGGATTTCATGTGTGCACACACACAGACACGTGTATTTTTATTACCCAGCGTGGTCACGTTTGGCCACCTGCCTGGAAACTCGTGTAAACTGGACCCAGAGAGGGAGCTTGGGAAGGAAACCACACAGCAGCGTGTGGCTGGCGTGTTCCTTGAGCAGCCCCCTGCTTTCCACCCTGCTGTAAATATTTACCTTTAGCCATCGGTCGCTTTCCTGGCTGCCTTGGCCCCAGATGAACGCGGGGCGGGTGTCCATTGAAGTGAGCTGGACCACACCAGTGGCTGGGTAATTAAATCTGAAATTATTGGAGGTGGGGGCGTAAGATTGTGTTGTAACTTAAGTGCAGCTTGGGTTTTATTTTTAAAGGAGTTCTGCCTTTGGGGCAGCTCTGGGCTGTTAATAACACAGTCTGTTCGTAGGGGTGCTGGTTGCTTTTGACCTTAACGTGTTTCTCTCTCCTCCCTCCCTGTGGTTCTTCCAAACCCTCAGGTCCCCAGCCTGTGTGAAGATCTCCTCTCCTCTGTGGACCAGCCCTTGAAGATTGCACGAGACAAGGTGGTAGGAAAAGACTATTTACTGTGTGACTACAACAGAGATGGGGACTCCTACAGGTGAGTTTCGCCCCCGGGCAGGGCACTGATGGTGCTTTGGAAATGAGAGGAACTGCAGGCCCTTCTCCCTCTTAAATCCAACCAGAAAAAATAAAAAAAAAAGTCATTTAAAGATTTAAAGCCTCAAATGTGCTGTTGTTACCTTGTTGCAAGGCTGACTAATATATTTCTCTTTACTTTCTGTATTCTGAATTACAACCAGTCAGGTCTCTAGCAGAAACAACTGAGCTGGCATTGATATGAAATAAAACATTGCAAGGTTGTAAAATCTTTGGAATGGGTAATGACAGAAAAGAGGTGATGCAAGCAGTTGGTTTAAACAAAATCATCTTCTGCTTGTACGACCCAGGGTGGATTTGCCAGCTGGGAAAGGCTCTTTCACTGGTGTTTTGCAAGGGATTGACTCTGACTTTGAACTCAGTGACATTAGTTCTGTTTGAAAATCTTGGCCCAAGTTTTTAGCCAAAAAAAAAAAAAAAAAAAAAAAAAAAAAGGCATCGCTGTCTACCAGAGTAGCTGGTTTATCCTGAGCACAGTAGACAAAAACGGTGCAAATACTGGAACAATATAAGCTGCATGTAATTGCAATATAATTAATTTTTGAAGTAGAGGGGGCTGTAAGGCTGGAGTGGGACAATGAGGTTTCAGTGCTTTGGCTGCCACTCTGAACAGCCTCTCTGTGAATGTTTTTATCCACTACCTTGCCATTAGGATGATGATTTTTATTTCTTTTTTAATTATCCCCTCCCCTTTTTTGCACTGCCTGACTTTCCTTAATGGCTGTAGTGACAGTGGCATAGTTACAAATGTTTAATTAAGAATCACAGGCTTACAGTCCAGAAACCTTTGTGACTATTCCCTTTCATTCCTCCCCTTAACTATGGGCTGTGTGGGGACTCCTGTTCATCTCCTGCCCTGAGTTCCCAGCTCAGCCAAACTGCTGCTTCTAGGGGTGATTGTGAGGGTTCCTCCTGTCTCTCCTTTTTGTTTCAGTGTAATAATTTACATATTTAGTGCCTGGAACTATCTGCAGTAAGAACCTGACTTTGCTCTATGCAGGTTTGCCACAGTGTTTCAGGAATTCTGTTTCAAAATGAAATTCCAGAAAATATATTAACAATTCCTTTTTCTTTGGCTCAGGCATTGTTGCTGAAGCAGGTGAGCTTGTCAGGGGTTTGAGATGGGTTGGTTCAGTTGCTTTGAGTTGCAGGAAAGGTCCTTGTCTAACCTGAAGCACATCTGGGAGTGGGTGATTTGCAGAGAGAACACCCTGAGGTTCATTTTGTCTTCAAAACAGGAGGAGAATGATGATGGATGCAGAGTTGGACAGTGCAGCTGGAATTTGGCTGAATGTAAATCCTGAGGAGTTGTTTTAAATATAACTTCTTGCAGAGGGACAAGAAGTGAGCAGGTCTTGAAGGTGAAGTGTCACTCAGCTTCTTTGGGGTGCTTGTTTAACATTTAAATCATTTGAACCCCCTACAGAAGAGCCAGGTGCCTTCTAAAAGCACTTGTGCATTCAGCTTGTGTGTCTCTGTTGGCCAGATCTACCTTGGCAGCTTAATGCACTTAATCACTTCAAAATTAGTAGATAAAATCAGGTTTTAGAGGTTCTGGGCCCCCTCCCAGATGTGCCCAAACAGGTGCAACCCCTCTGGCAGCTGCAAGAGTTGGGATTAGATCCTGGATTTCTTGTGGATCTTTCAAGAGATGCTTTCTTCCTGAAGTTGTGATGTTTCTTGAAGTCCCTTTGCATCCTATTCAGGCTCTTGTCATGAGCAGATTCACAGGAAGCTGGGAAAGGCACTGGAAAGGGATGTGATGTTCTGCACTCACTAATGACCCTCCGTGTTTAATTGGGGCACGTGGCAGCCCTTTCTCCAAGGGCAGTGTCAGGTTTGCCTCTGAAATTTGCTCCATCTCCTTCTGAGAAGGTACTTAAATAGTTCCAAGGGAGCGGGAGGAATTTGTTTTCTGAAATCACTCTGAAATTTTCAGGACTTTTCAAGTAATGAGGTTTCAGCAAAGCTGTTCCATTTGTTCCTGTAGAACAGGCACCACATGTTAATTGCTGGCATTAAAGATTCCTGTTCTGTTTGATTCAGACATTCTGGATTGAAGTGATTCTTCCTTCTGGAATTGATTGGTCCCAGCTCTGTTTCATGAAGCAAATTCTTTCCTTCCCAGCACAGCAGAAGCCTTTGAATCCCAGCCCCACTTCCCTGGGCATGTTAATCCCATTAAGTGCCTGTGTCCAGACACTTCTTCGTACCTCGTAAAACCTGCAGTTGTTCCTGGGAAGTGGCTCTCGCCTTAATTTAATCAATTAGCCCCAAATTCTCGGTGCTTTTAAAACCTTGTGCTATTTCCACAAACATTTTTCAGAACCACACACTGGATTAGAAGTCCCAAGGAATCCATCCAAGTGCTCCATCCCCAATTCCTTCTGTATTCCAAACCAAACACCTTTTCCTCTTATTGGGCAGGTTGCTAATTGCTTTTCTTTTCATGCTAATCCAGGGATTTCAGAGCTTTCTGTGGACAGCTGAGCAGGAAAGGTGGGGCTGGGTAGTCAGACTTTCTTACTGGGATTCCAATTTTATAGTGTGGGTTGTTTTTTTTTTGAGTGGCTTCACAGTTTGACTGGGAATTTGCTTGGAAAAAAAGCTGCTGTGGGAAGTGAATATCACAGTTTAGTCTTTCCTCATATTTAGAAAGACTTGATTTTGTCCATGTTGAACATGGATCAGATTAGAAGGTGGATTTTTGGAGTCTCTCTTGGATCTTCTGAAGTAGATAATTTTCATTTTCCTCATATTATCGGCTGCTGCCTGTGGGAGCAGCCTTTGATGTGCAGAGTCTCACAGGTACTTCTGGAATACTCCTGAAATAACAGAGCTTTGTGGAGGATCTCAAACAGCCACAGAATCCACATTGTGAAGGCAGAGCTTTTATTAACGAATTTTTTTCTAATATTAGACTTCAAGGTCCCTGACTTTGTCCATACATTTCCACTCGGAGTGTGTTTGATCACTCTGGTAAATGGAATCTTTATGGGGAATTTGGTGCCAACAACGCTGAAACCTGTTAGTGAAACAAAAACCATTCTCTTCTGGGGAAATTAGAGGTCTGACTTTGGAAATTTAAGTGCTTGTCCATCTGTCTTTCTTCAAATAGCCTCCAGTTAAGTATTTAAATATATTGTGAGTGCTGCTTCACCAGCATGAGAGACACAAGGTTGTGTCAGGAGGTGTTTTGTCCGTGAAGTCGCTGCTGGCTCCGAGTGGAATGGGATGGAAATGCCCCCAAAAGTCTGTTCCTGGGCTGCCCTTAAAGCCCATTTCTGCAGCCTGAGGAGGAGACCTGACGTGTGCAATGGAAATGTCTCCACCCAGGTCCGGTAGGGGCTCTTTGCCCCCCTGATGGGGGTAGAGGAGCCCTTTGGGAATCCTCAGGTAACACTGGGGGGATTTTTGGGGTCAATCTCATCCAGATTTCAGAGGTTTTAGATAAAGGAATGAAGAGATGGCTGAGAGGGGACCCCGTCCATGTCTGTCAGTGTCTGGACCAGCCTCTGCTTGGGGGTGCCCACCAATGGGACAGGAGGGAATTGTGACAAGCTGACACCCAGGAAGTTCCACCTGATCAGGAAGAACTTTACACACACTGGAATAGGCTGCCCAGAGCAGATGTGGAGTCTCCATCCATGGGGATATTCCAGACACCTTTGGACACAATCCAGTGCCCCGTGCTCTGGGATGACCCTGCTGGAGCAGGAGGTGGGACCAGATGGGGCTCTGGGGCCCTTCCAGACTCCCCCATTGTGTGAGCCTGGGCTGTCGCTGTTGACTCCTCTCCAAAGCAACCACGTTTTAAGCAACTGTTTAAAATCACAGAATCATTGAGGCTGGAAAAGACCTCTGAGGTGTTTGAGCCCACCCTGTGCCCAATGCCCACCTTGTCCCCCAGCCCAGAGCACTGAGTGCCACCACCAGTCCTTCCTTGGACACCTCCAGGGGTGGGGACTCCAAGCCTCCCTGGGCAGCCCCTTCCAGTGCCTGACCACCCTTTCCAGTGAGAAATTCCTCTTGATGTCCCACCTGCCCCTCCCCTGGCCCAGCAGCTGTTCCCTCTCCTCCTGTCCCTGTTCCCAGGGAGCAGATCCCAACCCTGCCCTGGATCCATCAGGGAGTTGCAGAGCCAGAAGGTCCCCCCTGAGCCTCCTTTTCTCCAGGCTGAGCCCCGCCAGCTCCCTCAGCCACTCCTGCTGTTCCAGCCCCTTCCCAGCTCTGTTCCCTTCCCTGCACACGCTCCTGCCCCTCCGTGCCCTTCTTGAGCTGAGGGATCCAGAAGTGGACACAGCACTGGAGGGGAGAACCACAACCTGGAAATATCCCTCTTGCGTGGACCAGACACCAGACACAGTTTAGCCTTTCCTGGGGTCTCCCCTTCGGAGCCACATGTGGGTGGGAGGAGTGAAGGGAGCAAAGCAGAACCTGGTTTGTGCTTTGCATCATCAGAACCTGCTGCCTTCCTGAGGAATGAGAAACAAAGGGCTCCCGAGGGAAAGCCCTTGCACAGGGTCAGAGTTAACACCTGGCTGGGGGTTTGGAGAAGCGAGGAGGGCAGAGGTGCCTTCCTCCAGTCCTGCAGAGCTCTGTGTAGGTTGGTTATTCCAAGGGAAAATGAAAAGCAAAATGCAGGTTTTCCAGTATGGGAATTATGAAAGCCTCCAACAGATGGGCAAAGGGTTCCATTAATATTTTAATACCAAATCTTTTCATTAAGGGCACCAAAAAACCACTTCCACACCTGCAGAAATCACAGCAAAACCTGCACCTTTACAGACCTTGTTAAACTCTTCAGACTGCTCAAAGGGTTTCCTAATGTTGTGCGAAAGGTAGAGTTTATTTCAGTGCAAAATAGGGGAGGAGAATTTGGGCCCTAATTGTGGAGAGCATTGTTTGGCTCACATAGTGTCAGATCCCAAGTAAACTTATTTTTATGATTAAAATGTCAATATCATTAAACAATAGTTTTATTATTAATAAATTTGCATGAAAATAATTTTATGTATTTTATGTGGAACAGCTGAGACCTTTTTTTTGAGTATTTAAGAAGGAACAGATTCAGACCCAGGAGTGATTATTTATATAGAGAAACCTGAGTGTTCCCCAAGTGAGCTTTGAGGGTCAGTGGCCCCTTTTTCCAGTGTTTGAATCACAGAATGTGCCAGGTTGGAAGGGACCCACGAGGGTCGTCGAGTCCTGCTGAGGGTGCAGTTCTTACAGGTGGATGGCTCTGGGCACCTTTTGGCTCTTTTTGGAAGCTCAACATCTGCAAATCAGGCCAGACCCACCAACATTAAACCTTTCAGAGCCACAAAATACCTCTGGAGAGCAGGAAGGGACCCACGAGGACCATCCAGTCCCACTCCTGGCCCTGCACAGACACCCCAACAACACCACTGAGACCGTTGGCCAAGCATTTCTTGAGCTCTGGCGGGTTTGGAGCCGTGACCAGAGTTTGTCTTGTTGCCTGGCTGTGTTTCCCTTGCCTGGCTGTGTTTCCCTTGCCTGACTGTGTTTCCCTTGTCTCCCTGGCAGGTCTCCATGGAGCAACAAATACGACCCTCCCCTGGAGGACGGTGCCATGCCATCGGCTCGCCTGCGCAAGCTGGAGATGGAAGCCAACAATGCCTTTGACCAGTACAGAGACTTGTATGTCAGTTCTACCCTCCAGAGCCCCCTCTTGCTTTATTTCCCCTCAGCAGGCACGGTCTGACACGTGGGCACTGCCTGGGGGTGTAGGAGGAGGGGAGGCAGTGCCAACCCGCTGATTTATGATCCCAAGCGCCATCAAATGTGTCAGCTGATGCTCAAGGCAGATGCTGAGGGGCTTCCTTGCCTCCCTCTAACAGATTGATGGTGTCTTTGTCCTGGAGTGACCTGTGTTCTCTTTGATCTTTAAGTTCAGTCTTGAACCATCTGCATTTTCCATTCCCTCAAGGCTATACTGTCAGAAAATCCATATATTCAGCAGCAGCTCTCACCTCTTCCTGGGAATGAATGGTGAAATGCAGAAGTTGGGCAGGGATTAATGTGCTTGTGCTGCAGGATGGTTGGTTTAGGCCCTGCCTTGTTAGAGAAGTGTAATGCAAAGGGATTAATAGTGATGTGTAAGATAAAGGGAGATCAGGCTTCTTTAAAGCAGCAGTAGGAGACTGTCTGGGTGACTTGTCAGGTGAACAATTTTTCTAAAAATGGAGGTTGTGCTGGTCTTGCCCTGCAGTTAATCCAGGGCCTTGGCTTGTGATCTGGTGTTGTGGTAGTTTAAATTTTAGGCTTTGGTTAGGATTGTTGTTTTTTTAGGCCTTCCTGGGAAACAAGTCAGGTGACATACATTGACTCATAAGAGGTATTCCCTACTATCTCACATCATGTGGGATATAAAGAGTGAGGGAGGCAGTTCTGGGTCACGCTCTCTTCGGTCAGTCTCTTTGGTGCAGTCTCTCCTCTGGCCAGGGCATCTCTCTTGGGGCAGTCTCAATTCTGGTGGTGTGGGAGAAGGATCGAAGCTCAGGGGTCGACGCTTCTGCATTTGGGTAATACAGTGCCTTATCTGTCTTCCTTGGGTGTGTATATATAGCACATAATAGTACTGTGTGAGTTACCTCTCTTTCCCTGTATTTGCCTGGTGTTCGTGTTGTATGCATGTAGTGCTAAGTTCCCTTTTCCTCCTCTGTAAATAAATATATATATATATCTGTTCCCCTTACGGTCTGAAGCTTTTAAGTTTTCTCTCCTTCCCCTCGGCTTTTTTGCCATTTTTCTCCCCTGTGGGGGGGGTTTGGAGGGGGAAACCCGTGCTGGTCCTGGGAAACTCTGTGCAGTGTTGCCTTGTTTTGGGTTTGCCCAGGGTCGAACTTCGACAGGTATAGCTCTTGTGTCAGTAGACTGGGTTCTAAGCAGTGCTGGGGCATAGTAATGCTAAATCTAAACAGCCAGGGAGTGTTGGAAAGCAAAATGAACTGGTGAATTTGTCCAGTACTGAGATACTTCCTCCCTGGAGGTGTCGGACAGCCATGAACAAGGTGAACAAACTTCTCTGCTGATTCAGGTTTCCCAAAACTGGAGATAAAACCCACCTTAGATGTAGCTTATCACGTTACAGTGCTGCCAAAAGCACATTAAAGGAACTTTCCTTGCTGGATTTAGTGGCTTGCTGGAAGTGTAGCCTGTCCAAATGTGTAATGGTCATGCTTCTGTTCCAGGTATCACATTTTAACTTCTTTCCATGCATTGTTTTCATAGCCATGCAACTTCTCCTGTAAGTAACAGTTGTTATTGGTATCTGAACTGACTGGGAGAAAGGAATTTTGCCTATTCAGCAAAGCCAAGTTTGCAGTTACTCCCCAGATGCAGAACAGACCAGGACCAATAAGTTTTTTTAATACCCTAAGATGAAAATGAGAAGGTTTATGGAACCAGGGTTGTCTGTTTAAATCCCACTCTGCTCAGATGACCATGAAGTCATCGCTGGATACAATAACTTCTTTAAAAAGCTCTGTTTTGCTGAGAGGAAAGCAGGGGGCAGGTTACTCTGAGTGAGGGGAGCCTGCTGAGCCCTGCTCAGCTTAGAGTACAGCAGANGGGTGGGGACGGGGTGGGAAGTCATCTTAAGCTAAATTTCATCTCTCAGTTGGTCAGTGCAAGTTTTATAGGCAGGACTTGGGAGGGACCTGGGAGGGATCACCCCAAGCCTTGTTTTTTCCAGGCTGAGCAATCTCAGTTGTCTCAGCCTTCCCACACAGGGCAGGTGCTCTCAGAGGCTGCTCTGCATGGGCTGACTTCACTCCTCAGCTTTAAAATACATCTTACACTGGTCATTCCAGCAGGGAGTGGAAGATGTTACCTTTCTATGGAAAAATAAGAACTTCTGAGAGTATCTGCTGCTCCCATTGTGCTCTCCACATGTGGTCCAAACCCCCTCTGGGTTATCTCCCACTTTAAGCTGAGAAAAGCACAGCAAAGTGCTGATGCCTCCCAGAATTCATCCTGAGCCCCTCCCAACCCTTCAGATCCTTCAGTGTTCCCTCCTGTCACTGCCGTGGCCCACACACCGTTCCTTTTTAGATTCCTCTTTCAATCAGGTGTGGTGGAGTCTCCACCTCCGTTCCCTGAGTCATCGTGTTGGATCTGCCATTTCCCAAGGGATTGGCACCTGCTGCCGTGGGGGTTTTCTAGGGAACCAGCCTGGTGTGGATTTGGGAACACTTTGTGTGAGTTTATCCATTCGAGTTTCCTTGCTGGGGACCTTGAAGTTCAGTTTGGTCTTCAGAAGCTTCAGTGGCCAGTGCATGAGTGACTGCAGTGTGAAAACAAGTCGGGAGAAGTCTTGTAATATTGCAGGGACTCCTTTAAAATCATGGAAACTGGAGAGGACCCGTTTTACTGGCCCTTCAGTTCCTGGTAGGGAGTGTTGGGTTGTTCCTAAGGGTGTGATTTAATGCCAGCTGCCTTTCAGTGTCTCTGGAGTTTCGCACCTTTTCTTCCTGGAGGCATATCCATGTCTCCTTGGGTTAAAGAGGAATCACCCCAGGTTTCAATTCCACAACAAGCATATTTCTGGGCTATCTGTTTTACCCAAATCCCTGTCGCTTTCCCAAGAAACAACTGTTCCATTTGGATCTCCCGCTGCCAGGTTTAACTCAGACACTGCCTGCAGCTAATGCCCTGGTATGTTTTTGTTCAGTAGGTTATTATTCCCAGATGGAAGTCTAATATCTTACACCACTCAGTTAGAGCCTTGGCTTTCCACTTCCAATATCGTGGAGATAATTTCTTCCCACACATGGTTGTAATTTATTGCCCTTTCCTTGACGTGTGTGTGCACTTGATTGAAATCAAAGCGTAATGAGGACCAGGGCATCTGCTTAAATCTCTTCTATTTTAGATCCTGCCTTCCCTTGTTTTGGGTTGGAGATAATCAGGGCTTTAATTAAGTAATCTAATGGCTCTTTGTTGTCTGGAAGAAATAATTTCTGAAGTGATTAAACAGACCTCCCTGGGGAAGGATGCTGCTGATCTGTCTACAAACAGGATGAGTTTTGGCAACTTTGGACTGGTTTAGTAAGCTGACATGCATTTAGAAAGCTATTCCTCCTTTCTTCTTCTCGGCTTAAATTGGATTTATTGGTGCTTTTGATTTTTAACAACTTTAAAAAGAAGTTAAAACGCTCATCTTAATCGTTGCGCTTCCGAAATTGTTTGTATTGATTAAGGTTTTGAGTTCCCTCAACAGAGGAAGCAGCAAAGCCTTTTGAACTGTTTCTGTCCCTGTTTTGATGTTGATCCATTTCCAGTTTGTTGTATTAGAGCTCTGCCCTCAGAATTTGGAAGGAGGTCTGGGACAGTATTGACCTCGAAAATGTTTTTGTTGTGTGTAATCCTTTTATTATTGAGTTTTGATTGCAATTTGGGCCAGCCCAGTTAGTCCCTCTGGTTCTGGATCGTGCAGCCCTGCCAGCCGAGCATCTGCAGGGTGGGTAGAACCTGAACTGAGCATCCATCGCCCTCTCAGCGGGAGAAGGGAAGGGAAGGGAAGGGAAGGGAAGGGAAGGCTGCAGGAACTCCTGTGCGGTGCCTCAGGAATGTGTGGATGGAGGAGCTTGTTGAGGTACTGCCATGAAGTCCCAGTGACAGATGAGTTTGCCCTTTTGTTTTTAGAGTCGTCAGGGCTGACTTTAAATTTTCTTTTTAATTCTTGTGTTTAATCTCCTGGAACAGCCTGGCTTTGCTGAGCTTCGAGGCTGTCTCATTGTGACTGACCCGCTGCCACAGAGCCCTGTGCCACCATTTGTACCAGGGGTATTCACATGGCCTGTGAACTGCTGTTGGAGCTGCTTTTACCTTTAAACTGCTGGATGGCTTTCCCTTTGGAGCCTTTTTTCTTTCTTGGTTTTGGCCTGCATGCCTGAGCCACCTCTGACACTTTCCTTCTTCCACTTGTCTTTATAAGAAAAAGGTGGAAATCTCGGTTAGTTCTGCTCTGGAGCTGTAACTGTTTCAGAGTGCTGCTCTCGTGTCATCGAATTTCTCCTTCCCTGCCTTTGTGTATCCCTTTTCCTGGTCTGACAGACCACAAGATCCTCTGGGTGGAGTTCATGGCAGTTCAGGAAACACTCTGCACTTCTCGCAGGGTTTGTAGCAATTGCTGTGTTTATCAATTTGACCAAATTTGATTTATTTTGTGCATGGAACAGCTCTGACTCCACCACATAAAGGAGAGCATCAGATGGAAGAGCTGTGGCTTTGGTTTCAGTACAGGTTGCCCAGGGAAGCTGTGGCTGCCCCAACCCTGGAAGTGTCCAAGGCCAGGTTGGATGGGGTTTGGAGCTCACCAAGTGTTTAGGCAGCTGTGAGCCTTTTATATAAGCCTTGTGCCCTTGTTTAGATGTAAACCCAGTCTGCCTAAACTAGAAACCCATGGAAAGCTTTGAAGTGCCTTTATTGCCCTGAACTCCCTGTTCCTCATTACTGGCCCAGCCCTTCGTGCCGCTTTCTCCTGGCCATGGGAGTTCCTGGGGCTTCCACAGCCCATTGAATCCAGATGCATTTGTTGTGCATCCCAGCACTAAGGAAACCTGCCTTTCCATCTCCCTGCTGCCCCGGGGCTTTGCATAACAGGGTGTGACATCAGGATGGTGTCAGCTGGGAGATTCTTGCCTCGGGGTCAGGCTGATCAGGACGGAGGTGAGGTGTCCTCAGACAGATTAAACCACCAAGACCTTCACTGCTTTCGTGTCTGTGTGATTCTGAACTCACAGCCAGGATGGTTTCCCAAGGAAATTATTTAGATGCGACTGTAAACGGGGCAGTGTTGGCATCCCCTGCTTGGCACGCACAGGCAGCTCAGAATTCAGACTGAAGTTGTTGGTGATTATGACACAGATTGGAGCAAATGAGTGTACTGTTGTGCTGGAAAACTGAATTAGTTGCTTTTCATCTGCTGCTGTCATGCTGGAAAACCGAATTAGTTGCTTTTCATCTGTTTTTTTCCTTTGGGTGCTTCATTTTGTACACTCTGCATTCTTGTCTTCTGAATGGGAGGTGCTGGGTGGAGGGAGGAGTGTTTTCCCCTGGGTTCCCACGGTTCTCTGTGATTACATAAAATCTGAACACTGCAGAGGGAGAGCTCAGATTAGGAGGTCAGCACTGATGATGCAGCACTATCCTCAAATACCACTCTCTGAAGGCTTTAAATCCTCGGCAAGAAATCACTTACATGCTCCCAAAAATGAGGCTGAATTTCAGAGCATCACTTTATTGTGATCTGGAATTTTTGAGCTGGTTATCTCTGTCAGTGCATTGTACTGTATGTCCAGGATTTTACCCCATGCTCCCACAAATCCATGGTGTTCTAATGATGAAAATTGAAGACAGAGTAGCTCAAACAGCAGCCTTGTTGTTGGGTATCTGACATGAGCTCAACAGAAGAAACAGTGGCACGTGAAATCTGCAGCCTGCACAGACTTTGCCAGACTTAAATCCCATAGAAGATTCCTGCTGTCTCCTCCCCTCCTGCCCGTGTTTGAATTCCAGCTGGCAGAGTCTGGAATGTGCCAGGCTGGGGGTGGGTGAAGCTCTGGGCTGTCTGTGCTGGCCCAAGGATGGGCACAGGGAAGGATTGGGAAGCAGTTTGGAGCTTCCTGGTGGTTAATAAACCAAGTAATGAACCTTTGGACACCTTACAGAGCAACCCGTTGTCTCTCTTATTAGGTGGCTAATGGGGCTCCTTCCAGGTGGGATTTGGTCCTTTGGTTTCCATCTGCCAAGAGCAATTGGATGGGGAGGAAAATGTGAGCAGTACAGGGTTTGTTTCCATTAAAGACTGGGAGGTTCTGGGAGCTCTTTAGCCTTCAGGATCCCATTGTTTGGGTGCTGTTTTCCTTCCTGGTGGAGCTCCTGCACTTCACAGCTCTGCTGCAGGGTTTGAGTCATCCCACCCTGGGCCAGATGTTGCTTTTAAGTACAACTGGCACTGAAGTTACACATACCTAACCGGATCGGTATGTTTGCTCCAGGGGTTTTTGCACCTGTGTTTGCTGGAAAGAATTCCTGTAAAATACCTGTGCGGAGCCCCCGGGCATAATTCAGCCCTGATCCTGGAGTGGGGTTAAAACCTGCTGGTTTAAGCCAGTGGTGTTACCCAGTTTTGCTCTTGGGACCAGAGAAGGAGGAGGGAGGAATTGGAAATCCTCTGGACTCGCAGCAGTGGGAGAAGTGTTACATCCTGCTTTGTTCCCGGGACCAACCTGTTATTAAAGAAGGGACTGGTGAAGAGGCTCATCAAGAGCTGGGTGGAGGGTACAGGTGACAGAATTATTTAGGGACAACTCTGGTCTCCTGAAGAATTTGCTTCCCCTCACCTGAGGTGTGGGACTGCAGGGGATTTGTTGAACACTTTGTAGCCGGGGTTTGATGCAAGGTGGGTTGCTGGAATTTGCCACTTCCTTTATATTTCTGTTGTGATTCCTGTGCTGGTTTGAGGTGAGAGGCTGCAGAGACAGGGGAAGGGCTCTGTGACACAGAGCTGTGCCATTCCAATCACCTGTTTTCCATGATAGTTGGAATATTTGCTGCCTCACCTCACGTTTTAGGGCATGTTTTGGGTTGCTGTTAGGCACCAGCTGCTCAGATTGTGGCTTTAGTCATTGTCACTCCTGTCAAAACCTGTGTAGCTGAACGCTCACTGTTTTCCTTTGGGGTAGGACCCTTAAATGCCAGTTTTCTTGAAAGTCTCTTGATCTGAATAGATGGAGACGTTTCCCTTCCTGTGCTGAACTTCTGTAGCTGGAAGAAATAATGCTGTGACCTTTAGGGAATAAAGAAAATATATTTTTTCAGCTTTGAAGGAGCCAGTTTGAAACCCTGTGAAGCCCTTTGGAAGGTTTGCATGGCCAGGCTGAGGTTCCAGGTGGTGGCATTTCAGCATCAGGGGGTTGTAAGAGCCAGAAGCCACAGACTTTTTGTCTCTGGCTCTCAGTTACTTACTGGAAAATACACAAATGTTTTTATGGATGAGTGATTTGAAGTGTGATTGGAAGGCAGAGCTTGGTTTTATTGCTGGGTGGTGAAAACTCATTTTCTCCATCCAGGATCTGTTTGCAGGGCTCAGGAGGAGCAGGGAGGGATCAGGAAGGTCAGGGGTCAGACAAAGAGATTGGTGTGTCCCCCTTCCCTGGGCTCCGTGCTGGAGTCTGGGGGATTTCCTCCCTTATCCCATCCCTCTGGAAGGGACAGCTTTGTTCTGGCCACAGCCTCTATTTTACGGGTACAACTCGGGCTCCTCAGATGAGTTTCCATCCTGTGTCTCCACCCGCTTCCACTTCAAACACTTCATAAAGCTTTGGATCACTCTTCGCTTTAATATTTTCTTTTATTCTTGCATTTGTAAAGTAGGTCAGTCTTTAAGTGTGACATTTTTCTATCAAACAGCTTTTTCCAGGAGTTCTGTGGTTGAGGAGTAAAGGATGTAAAACTTCAGTGTTTGATCATGACATTGAAACCGTAATTGCTTGTGAGGGAGCTGCTGCTCTGAATTCTGCAGGGAGGGTGCACGGTGGGGTTGGGACTTACACATTTTAGGCACCTTCCTGGGCAACCTTATAAAGGGGTTTTCCCAGAGATGGAAGAGCACTGGCTGCCCTGGGAGAGGACAGGGATGTCACTTGGTCTTGGTGGCCTCTTAATGTCCTTCCAGCCCAACTATGCTGTCATTAGCAGTGTTTTGGTTGTTAACTAAGGGATAGGACAACCATCAAACAATGGTTTTCACTGTTTTATAACAAACTTCAGTCTGTAGGTTAACCCAGACTGATCCTGGTTGAAATATCCCAGATCAATCCGTGTCCTGGGGTGGAAGGGGAGCGACTGCTTTGCTTTGAGTTGCTGTTTTTTGGGAATGGTTTGTCCCCAGGGGATGTTTCTGGGGTCCCCCAGGATGAATTCCTGTCACCTCAGGCCTCTTGTACATCCCCCAAAGCATCTGCTGATTCCTTGGATGCTTTGGGAGGGGCCAGTTGTGGTGACTGGAGGTTCCATCTCTGCTCCCAGGTGAGAGGACATGGCCTCAAGGTTGTGCCAGGGGAGGTTTAGATTGGATATGGGGAAAAAATGTTCATGGAAAGGGTTGTAAATCCTAGGAATGGGCTGCCCAGGGAAGTGGTGGAGTCACCGTCCCTGGAAGTGTTCAGAAAACACGGTGGTGGTGATTGATGGTTGGACTCGATGATCTCCAAGATCTTTTCTAACCTTACCAATTCTGTGATTGGAGCTTCCAGAAAGGACAGGTTGCCTTTTTCCAGCTGCTGTTGGTGCAGGAAGATAATGCTCCAGAGGCAGGGACATCCAGGACAGGCCATCCAGGAAGGAGATGTTCAGTCCAGGACCTTGGTAGTGCTTTCCAAGTGTTTTGCTGCAACTCCTGCGTGGGACTTGGGGGCTGTGCTCTGCTTGGCCCATCCCCTTCTTTGTCAGAGGAGATCCCAGTTTGTGCCTTCCTGGGACCTTTTCCAACCTGGTACCTCTCCCGCTTGGATTTTAATAAGTGCTGCATATTAGTCTGTGATGAGGGGGTTTCTTGGAGTTAGTCCAGCCTTCCTGCAGCAAATCCAAGTTCTTGGATGTGGATTTAAATTCCTCCCAATCCGTCTGTCATCCCGTTTTCTATTACAGAACAGCTAATTAACCTGTGGCACCTCTTTATTTTCCGTGAAGAAAACGGGTTTCAGGGAACGTCCCCCTCCCCAAACACACCTTTCCTGGGTTTAGAAACCCCTCTTTAGTGCTGTGTGGGGGAAGGTGAAATCTGATGTAGTGCTCAAGGTTATGTATTTTCTCCCTGGGAAGGAGCAGTGAATTTTGGGAGCGATTCCACAGTGCTGAAGGCTTTGGATAACGGATATCCCAGCATGCCTTGGATCCATACGGGATCAATCACTGGCGTTGTTGTTCCAGTCTCCAGATCGTGGGTCTGGCCATGGCAAAGCAGCTTTATTGAAAGAGCCTGTTGGTATTTAAAACAATATTAATACTATATTTGATTCATTAAACATACAAAGGCCACTTAAAGCGTTTCCATGTGTGAGCTGTTAGTTCTGGCGGGAGGTTCCTCACATGGTTTTATGTGGTTTCAGACAACATTTTAGCACATTCTTAAAATACCCACAAAAGCCTTTATGTAAAATCTCATAAAGGTGAACCACATAAAAATGATTTTTTCCCCCTGTTTCATGTCATTAGGATCAAAGTACAGTAGGTAAGAATAAATTTCCCAAAGCCTTGTGTCGGTCCCTCTCTTAATTAATGTTTTGTGCTCGTAGGAAGGTCGTAAAGTGGGTAATGGGGGAACTGTCTGTACACTCTGTAATGTTCTTTGGGCTGCCAGCCCTTTTTGAGTGAATTCACTAATTCTGTGTATTCAGAGGACTGTATTATATGTATATTTTTAGGCAATGTTGGTCTGAATATGGGCAATAACTGCTGCTCTCTGGCCTCTGAAAGGAAGGGTCAGTTAGACTGGAACTGAGGTTTGCTGCAGGATTGGAATCTGCATATTCCCATCAAAATCCACCTGTGAGTCCCCCAGGGGATGGCAAAAGGGGGTTTGTTGGGCTGGTGGGCTGGAGCTGCTCTGGCCTGGCTGTGGAGCAAAGGGCTCTCCTTTCCCAGGCTTGTGTTGTCAGTGGTTTCACAAACAGCTTGGGATGGTTTGGTGGTCACTGAACTGCCCAGCAGAGCCACCAGTTCAAAGTAAAACCCCATGGGGAGTTGATGGGAGGTTGTTTCCCATTTCTGAGGTTTGGGTATAAACTTAGATGTCTGGAATTAAAGGGACTTGGGCTCTTTGGTGACTGTGCCTTCCTGAAACATCCCACTGGAATGGGCTGTAAGTGCAGGGGTGTGCTGGAAGTTACTTGTGGGATTTGCATTCCCTTCCCAGTATCTTTTCTCCCGACCTACGGGAGTGTCCTTGGATCCACAGCGCTTCGGTCTAATACATGAAGACCAAAATTCACAGTAAATTGAATTCTGAGTGTCCTTCACAACTGGCAGGCCTGTGCTTAGAAAGGAGGGGAGCACAAAGGTGGAGATGTTTCCCAAGTGGTGCTTTCCTTTCTTGCACAAGAGGAGGGATGTGTCACCTGCAGGTCCGTGTGACAGTCAGAGGCAGGAATATGGACCAGTTTGGTGTGCTGGGAACTCCTGGCAGCTCCTGATGCCTTTGCATGCTGAGCTTTTGCTCAGTGGGGCTGTGCAGGTGGCACTGCTTTGTTTTCTGGGTGTGCTTTTAGCTCCCAGAAACCTGAGATTTAGGCAAGTCTGGCTTATTTTATCCTGTAGGTGACACTGGAATAATGAAACCCCAACACATCCAGTGGTTTCTCAGATCCTTGGTCTCAGTTCAGCTCCCTTTGCAGTAAATCAATAAATCAGCTTCACACAAACTTTGGACGCAGCAACAGAAAGCTACTCACTTGCTCCCTTTTGTCTTAATTAGTGAACTTCGTTGTAAAGAACTTCCAGACTTTGCCAATAGCAAGGGAAAAGGAGGGGGGAGAAAAGACTGAACTGTAAAATAAAGCCTTACTTTGTAGCTCGTGGGTTTACCAGCTGTTGTGGTTAATTGGAATCAGAGGAATTGGTTGCTTGAGTCCTGTAGGAATCTATAACCTGCTCTGCTTTTATTCTCCTTTAGAGAAACGCACAGGGGTTTTTGTAATTAAAGTCTCTGCATTATAAAGTGATTGGAACTGCCATGTTTCTGGGTGTGTGACTGGTGAGACTGGGCTGTCTTAAAACAAAAAATAGCCTTTATTAGGACACAGAAATCCTGCTGATTTAAGATGATTATTGATACCTGACTCTGGCTTGGGCCCTTCTTGCTTTTAACATTCCTCTTGGATTTCATCCCGCAGGTATTTCGAAGGTGGAGTCTCCTCTGTCTACCTCTGGGATCTGGATCATGGTTTTGCTGGGGTGATCCTCATTAAGAAAGCTGGAGATGGATCAAAGAAGATTAAGGGATGCTGGGATTCCATCCACGTGGTGGAGGTTCAGGTACAGCCTCCGGGGCAGCTGATACACCCCAGTGAAAACACCCCCCAGTTAATTCCAGACAATTAAGGAGCACAGGTGTTCCCCTGAACAATGCAATATTGTGGCAGGGCTGTTAAACCTCTTTCCCCTGTTAATTTTTGAAAATGCCCTGAGGCAATTTGGATGGAGATAAGTTGGGGCTGTAATCAAAAAGGATCCCAGAAGAATTGAAGGTATGTTACTTTCTGTGCATGTGATCCTGAGATTATTCTTTTTAATATATATAAAATAAAGGTCTACAGGTAAATATCACTAATTAGGTAATAAAAACAAGGTAATAGGAGGGTAAATTGCTCTAACTAGGTTTGCTTTGGAAAATTAGAGAAAATTAGAGGAATGTGCACACTTAGAACTGCTCTTAAGAAACAGCCTGTGCCGTGTGAGTGGGGTGAGACTTCCCTGCCCTGTTGCCCGTGGGCTCTGCCAGGCCAGCACCTGTTTGGTTTTGGGGGTGATTTTAACCTTCTGTCTGTGTCCCTTTTTGTTCCCCTTGGGCTCCCAGGAGAAATCCAGCGGCCGCACTGCTCATTACAAGCTGACCTCCACGGTGATGCTGTGGCTGCAGACCAACAAGACCGGCTCTGGCACCATGAACCTGGGAGGGAGCCTTACCAGGCAGGTACGTCTGTGTCCTGAGCCCACTCAGCACTGCCCTCCCTCATTTCCACACCCACGAGCCCCACTCAGGCCCAAAAAGCTGTTTGTGAGGTGCTGGATAAACATCTCTCCTGCTGCTGTTGTGACATGGGACACGCAGTATGTAATTCCCAGAAAGCCCCTTGGCAGCAGTGGGGCTTGCAATTAAATTTATAAAACATCCAGTTCAGACTTCCTTTTGAGTCTTAGTTTGTCTTTGTGTGTCCCTAATTTTTTATACTCCCATCTGTGTTTTATCTGGTAAGATTTGCCCACTTTCTTACTGGAAGATTCCAGTAGGATTATGAAAATACCTCTTTTGTTATATGTCTCCTTTAAGAGTCAGCTAAACCACTGTGACAAACCTGTGTTTTGCACTGACTGCAGGATTCTCCTGTCCTTGAAAACATCAGTTGTCTTTTAGTGTTTTCTTCACTGTTTTCCTCCTGCAGTACCAGGACACTAATTTAAAAAAAGTCTCCTAAAAATAAGATGAATCTCTTCTAAACATTTGGGGTTATTTGTAGTATCCTTATTTAATACTTTCCCTCTGCAGCAGCAGGACAATGATTTAAAAAAAAAAAAAAAAGCTCCAAAAAAAAGATAAATCTAAGCATTTAGGGGGTTTGTGCTAGTGTTAATTACTTTGACTTCCTCTTGAGAGCTGTTTTTCCCCTGGAAGGTGGCAGCCTGATGGGAATTTTGGCAGTGCTGCTGCCTCAGGCTCGGGATCTGCTGGACTGCCCTTCCCTGGAGGAAGGTGCTGCTGCCCCTCCACCTGCCAAGGGGCTTTGGGGCTGTTCAGGTTTGGGCTCTGCAAGTCAGTGACTGGAGTAGAGTCATAAACCTTGCAGGACAAGGAGGCACTTTGTAAGGTCAGGAGTGACTGCAGAGATTGGCAGCAGCCACAACTCCTTTATGAGCCTTCCCAGGGCACAGCGAGGCTTTTCCATACAAAGGACAAAGCAGAGTCTGTTAAAAACCTCCTGGTTTTGTGCAGGTTTGAGCCAGGCCAAGGCAAGAAGGGTCTGTGATTGCAGAGAGGGACTGGAATTGGGTTAGTCCTGCAGGGCCTGCCCGGGGGATTTTTCTTTCCACGTTGTTGTTGACTCACAGAAGGTGCTGATGGAAAAGCAGAGGAAGGAAAAAGGCATTTGGAGACACTTTTGAGCCATTTTTCTTTTTTTGACTGTTAAAATGTTTGCAATAATCACACCTGAGTTGTGGTGACCCGGACAAATTTTTAATCCCAGGCCTGGCTAATACTGAGATCAGAGCTGTGAAGTGCAGGCCAAGGGCTTGACTCTGGCCATGGCCTTCTGGAGCACGAGCTGAGCCAAGGAAAACAAGAGCCTGTGCAGAATGGGTGTCCTCAGCACACCTTGGCCTGAACTGCTGGGCTGTGTTTAGCTGGAGTTCCCCTCTGGGAGCCCAAGTGGGAAGGCTCCTGCTCTGTCATCATTTTAAAGCAGAACATTGAATTCAGATGTGAGGCATTAAGGGCAGGGCCCCTCTCCAGCCTGGGGAACCAGCCCCTGGGCTGGTGGTGCTCCTGCACAAGCAGGGGTGGATTGAAGTTAGGGGATGGGCTTTGCTGGTTGTGGATGCTACAGAGGGCTTGGTGGGACAGGAACAGAGCTGGGATATTCTCACTGCCCCGAAGTGTGCAGGGCGAGCAGGGGCTGCTTCTCCTGGACCCTGCAGTGCAAGGCTTGTGCTGGGCTCTAACTCCAGATTGCTGCTTCACCTGAGGACACAGAGTCTTATTTGAACTCCTGGATCAGCTGTTTGCACAGTCTGCAGCAAACTCAGCCACCAAAATTAGGCTTTAGTTACCTTGGCAACAGCAGTGACCAGTAATAGTTTGGAATTATTTTGCCTGTGGGAAATGGTTTTGGTCAACTCAACTCAACCTTTAAGCTACTTGAGCACCTTTGATGCTCAGATGTGAAGAGCAGACGTCCCTGTGTTTCAGAGGAAGCTTTTGAAGTGTTCACAAGCTTGGTCATATCCTGGCTCCAAACTGATGGCAGAGGGAACCTCCTGGTCCTTGGAAAGGGAAGTTTGGGAAGAGCCATCCCTTTGAAACCAGTTTGGCCTCGTGGCTGCAGAGGGGGTGCTTTCGGAGTGCTGATGGAATCATTGACCTGGTGGCCAGGAACAGGCCAAAGGAACAGCCCTGGGAATGCCACGTGGTAAAGCTGAGCTTGGAGCTGGAGTAGGAATTTAGAAATAGTCATTCTCTGCTTCCCCTTCCAGCCAGTGAGATATTGTTGCCCTGCATTCCATACAAATGGGTTTTTTGTTACAATTTCTAGTGTAAAAAGCACAATTTCTACTGCAAAGGGCACAATTCCTACTGCAAAGGGCACTCTGCTTTTTTTTCCCCTCCCCCGATACTTATTTTGTATTTCCTTCCTCATAATAATCAGGTAAATGTTGGTTCAGCTTTTGGTCTAAAAAAAAAAAAAAAAAGAGAGTTCCAAGCTGTCAAATTTCTCTTTCCACATTATTTTGGTAGTTAAAATCATCCCCACCTTTGCAGGTTTTTGTGGGTTTTGTATTCCCTGCCCCTTCCTTCTCTCCTGGAAGGTAATGCCTGAGGTGTCAGGAAATGCAGAGAGTGAGGGATGTGCCCCAGGGGGGCTGGAATTGGTGTTGGAGGAGAAGACTTAAGTTTTTGGGGAGAGCTGCCTGTTGTCTCCATGTCCCCTCTGCAGCCCCACAGTGGGATGCAGTGACAGTTTTTAGGGTCTCTCTGCACCAGGGTTTTATCCCAAGTCCTGGTTTTACTGCCCTGCATTTCTGTGCCCGTGTGGATTGCTGGGAGTGTTCCTGGGCTGGTGAGGGGTTTCTGAGCCCCCCTTGCTCCTGTCCCTCCCGGGGGCTGCCATGCTCTCCCCTCAGATTTCCCTGGATTTGATGTCTCTGTGTCTTCCCTTTCCAGATGGAGAAGGATGAGACTGTGAGTGACTCCTCTCCCCACATAGCCAACATTGGGCGCTTGGTAGAGGTGAGTGCTGGGCACAGCAGCCCCAACCTGCTGCAGCTTCTGACCATGTTTGGCTCCATAGCTACAAATTTTGTTGTTTTTTTTCTTTTAAAAAACATTTATTCCTGTTGTGACTGTTGCTCGGTGTGTGATGGCTCAGTGCTCCTCCCAGCACCATTTGTGGGTCCAAAGCCACCCCTCTGCCCTGTGGCTTCTGCTCAGCACAGCAATAACCATCCTGGAATATCAGGGTTTCTTTCCTCAGAACTAATTAATAACTAAATTTCTACCCCCACATTTGCTTTTGCAGTCACTTTTGGGCAGGATTATTTCAAGTCAGGTTGTTACACACAACTGTGCCTTGAACAGAATGGTTGGTGTGTATCAGATGCTTGTGAAATTCCCTGGAATGGGGTGTAGTGCTGGATTTTCTGGGAGCTGCCAATGCTGAAAGCTCAGCACTAGGGTGAAGCTGCTCAGGAAGTGGAGCACAGCTTGGATTCGTTGCACTGTCCTGCATGAAGCTGTTCTGATTTCATTGGTTTTCAGGAGGAAATTCTCCAGTGAAATAGGCTGTAATGCATTTTTAGGGAATTGGGGAATTAAAGAAAGGCAGCTGCTTCTTTTTGGATCCCTTTTTTCCTTGAGTAAAAGCGACCTCATGAAAAACTGCTGCTTAGATTTCCTTCCCCAGACTCTGCCAGGCAGCTTTAAAGAACAAGCCAATAATTCTAGGTGATCCATAAGCACAAAACTCCTGACTCCTGGTTATCCCCAGTGACCGACTCGGCACTTGGAGTCTGTTCAGTTCCCCAGGGAATTCCAGAGGAAGGTTGGGATGGGGATGCCTTTTCCTCCTGTGCAGAACGTGGATAGCTGGAGAGAAACTGCCCTCTCGTGGTCCAGAGAGACATTCCATAGCCGGGAGTGGGTAATTGGGAGGGGAGAACGGGAATAAAGCCTTTATTTCCTTGTTTGGAGCAGAGAGATTGGACCAGGGCGTGTTTGGGGAGGAGCCAAACAACAGGAACAGCCCAGGTGGGACTGTATAGTGAGTGCTGGGCAAGTGCTGCCCCACACCTGGAAACAGCTGCTGGGACTGAAGAGCTGGTTTCTTATCTTTTTCCAGGACATGGAAAACAAAATCAGAAGTACACTGAATGAGATTTATTTTGGAAAGACGAAGGACATCGTTAATGGGCTGAGGTAAGGGAACTGCAGCTGGGGTGGGCCCCCCTTCCCATCTCTGTCGTGTGCTCCTTTTTCCTCCCTGTGCTTTGGAATGTTATTTGTTGTGTGGAGTTCAGGGGACACTTCAACTGTAAAATCCCTTGTTCCCCCACCAGGAGGAAAACAGCCCAACTAACTACACTTGTATTTCAGGATTATTTTGAATTAGGGGTTTTATTCTTCACTGTCCTGCAAGTTGTACTTAAGTCCTGACTTCTCTTTCTGCTGTTCTTAAAAACAATCCCAGAATTAAGTCATGATGTGAGTTTGTGGTAGTTAAGACTTCAGTTTCAATTCTGTCTTTTCTCTCAAAAACTGGTCAAAATACAGTGCATTGGAACAGAGCAAGAAAATAAATCCCCTCTGCCTTTCTGTAGGAAACGGGGCTGTGCTTTTCAGTCCCTGCCCATTCTTGGCCAGGAGTTCGACACAGAAATCCCAGGCTGGTAGTTCTGCTGCTTGCAGAGGAAAGCACAGAGCTGAGATGCCAAATCACCTCATTCTGAGTGCAGGGAGATCTCCCAGCACAGTGTGATGATGTAGAATGAACAAATGGCACACAATGAGTGTCCTGCTGTTCTCTCCCAGCCTCAGATGTGGAAGAAGATTAAAAATGGTGCTAACTGAGTGTTTGTGCTGCACCACGGGCAGGGGGAGCCGCAGGATCTGCAGGAGCAGCTGCTCTGGGTGCTGTCCCAAACCCAGCCATGGTAACAGGCCTGTTCCCTTTGTACTGGGCAGGGTTTAGCCAGGAAACATTCACTGCCTGTCCAGGGGAACATGGAATGGAGTCTTTTTCCTGTGAACATTCCCTTCAGCTGCTGTAATTGCCTCTCTCTGCTGTGTCTCCCATCCCTCAGGGAGTCCTGGCACTGTGGCATGTGCCGGGACTGGGAGCACACGGAACCTCTCCCTCCTCCTCCTCCCCTGTGTGTTCACTCCTCTTTCCCTGGTGGTTCCCAGAATCCCAGCTCTGTGTTCCTGAGTTCTTCTGACTGTTCTTTTCCCTCTTTGCTCCCTGGTTTCCCACTGCTCTCTGTAGATCTATCGATGCTATTCCTGACAACCAAAAGTATAAGCAGTTGCAGAGGGAACTTTCTCAAGTGTTGACCCAGCGCCAGATCTACATCCAGCCTGATAACTAAACAACGCAGGTACCCCTGGCTGCCCGTGGGGTGTGAGAGCAGCACTAAACAGGACTCACCCAGCCCCGCCCTGCATGGTGACGGGTCGGAACTAACCCCTAATCCCCAGCCCGGCGCCACTGGGGCCGCCTTTCACCCACCGGTTGTGTCTTAACGCGCCCAACTAAACACTGGGGGTCCCATTCCAAGTGTTGTGCTCCTCTCCTTCTTCCCCCCCTGCCCTGGTTTGAAGGCTCACGCTCGGAATTGTGGCAGGATTGACCACTTTGCACTCTGGCTTGGGAGCAGGGAAGGAGCACGCGGGCCTGGAGAGGTGTTGGATTGGGCTGATGTGACCCCAAACTCTGTCCCGGGGGCACCAGCAGTTCTTGACCGCTGTGCACGCCACTGCCAGGAAGGCACTCCCTGAAATCTGAGTGTCCTCCCTGAAGAATGAAATCCTGGGAGTCTCACAGCTGGGAAAAAAACCCCGACTGGTGCTTCCCAGGAGTTCAGAGCTCACTCACATGCACAGCCCCCATCTGCCTGGTGGATCTGGAATTTCCTTGGAGCTTGAAAGCCAAGCTCACTGAAACATTCCTAGCCTCCACTTGCTTGTGCTCTGCAGGGGTTTGTCCCTGTGCTCTCCTTTGCTCTGGAGCTCTGACTGTGAAGGACGCTCGGCTGTGACTAACCTTGGGCCACCTTAACCTCCCACTGCAACTCCTGATGAGTTACAGATGTTTTAAACACATTAAGCTGACCAAGAGGAAAACTCACTGTTTGTTGATAATGGCCAAGACCCACTTCTTCAGCCTGTGGCAAATGCAAACATCAAATGTATATGTTTTCATTAAAGCAGCAGAAGTCTCGGGAGACAAGAGAATGGAAATACTGTTATAAAAATGGTAGGAAAATATCCACCACAAGGAGCAGCCTTGTTTACAGGAGATAGCATCCAGGGAAAATAAGGCTTTGAATCATACAATCTCAGACTGTTTTGGGTTGGAGGGGACCTTAAAGCCCATCCAGTTCCAACTCCCTGCCATGAGCAGGGACACCTCCCACTAGCCCAGGTACCGAGTACTGAAAAGGCTGTGAAATACAGTTTAGGTGGGGAAATCTCCTACCAAACTGGACCCTACCACTTCTCTGTGGCAGCAACTCTGGCAAAGTCTGGTCTTACCATTCTATCGATAATCACATTTAAGAGGGTCTGGTTTAAAAGTGTGAATTTCTTATTGTCCCTTTGGAATTTGAGGTTTCTCTGCAGCCACCTCACAGGGCACTGATCCCAGGGGACTCATGGAAGATGGAGCTTTTCCTCTGTACTTCTGTCCAAAGGCAACCTCTGAAATAACCTTGTGACAGTATCTCTGTTCTCCTTCAGCTGCTTTGATCACTCACTTGGGGAAGGTACAAAACCAGGCCAATTTGAGCCCAGAACCTCTGGCTGCTTCTCCCACCAGAGCAAACCCCGGGGTGAACAGAGGGGCAGGGGCTCCCCAGCCTTTCCCCTCTCTGGGTGAAGGCTGGATGTTCCCTGGACTTCTGGAGAGCAGGAGCACTAACCCCCTTTGCTGGTGGGTCGCTGGGGTTCTTCTGTAACAGAGACCATGGGGAATCTCCCCCCCAGCAGCTGGAGCTGCCGGGGGAGCCTTTGGTGCCGTCCTTGCTGGAGTGAGTTTTGCTTTGATGTCCTCACTTGAGTGTCCGTTGCCTTCTGCTTCCCATGGGCTAAGAGGCAGAGCTGGGTCTTCCCTCTGGCCTGGGCTGAGGTGCTTCTCCTGCCTCCTGTCCCCAACCCCTCCCCTCCAGCTGACCCGCCTCTCCTTCTTCCCTGCAGGTCTGTGCAGACTTTTGCAGACAAATCAAAACAAGAAGCTCTTAAAAACGACCTGGTGGAGGCTTTGAAGAGAAAGCAGCAAAGTTAAAATGCTAACCAGACATGCCATGCACTCATGTTAGATTCCTTTGGTAGAGAACTCATCCCCCCCTGTCCTTTTCTGTTCTGTCACGTCACGATTTGCATCCAATACTCTCCATGCAGCGCCATCCTCTCCCCATGAATAAAGCTGTACAAACTTTTTCAGTCTCTGAGGCCTACTTTGCACCACATTTTACCCTCCACACCTAAGGCTCTGTTTCTGTAGAAGCCCATGTATTATTTTTTTCCCCCCCTAGCCCTCTCCAGCCCTCCCCCATTTATATGCATCACCACGGATCATTGTTTGTCTTTTCCTGCCTCCCCCCCGCCTTTTGTTACATTGGTGTAAAAAATGTAAAACAAAAATTTATGAAATACTGTGGTGTGTGAAAGAGGAAGAACTGGAAAAAAAAAGAAAAAAAAAAAAAAGAGAAAAATAATCTATTCCATGTATGTTTGGGGGGCTGGGCACAGGGGCTGGCTGGTGGGAGGGAGGGAAGAGAGGGTGTTCCTTGGGATTGTCCAGATGTGACTCACCCAGATGTGCAGGAGATGGTGATTTGGAGACCTGCTGAAAAGTTCTTCTTTTCTGGTTCCAAGGCGCTTTTCTGTCAATTTTTATGGAATGCAAAAGGGGTTTTTGTTTTGATTTTTTGGTTTTTTTTGTAAAGCTTAAATTGAATCTACATCTGATACTTGAGCCTCCATACTAAAAAATGGAAAAAAGAAAAAAAAAGGAAAAAAAATACTAAAATAATAAAAATAAAAAAAATCCCAGGAAGAAGTGTGTGTGTTGTTGGTGTCCTTGTTTCTCCTCCCTTCCTTGCAGGGTTCTTTGGGATTTGGTTTTTGTCTAACATCCAGGGGAGCTGGAATGTGTTTGTTTTGGAGAAGGTGTGATGCTCTTCCAGGGCCCTTTCTGAGGTGCTGACGTTGATGGGAAGCAATGTGGGACAGGTGCATTTAGAGAAGGATTAGTGCAGCCTCCCTGGTTGTGTTAGACTCAGTTTGGGGGGGGGTCTTTGTGTCCAGCAGTGGGGTGGCAGATGTTCCACACAGCAGTGCTGACCCCAAATCTCCTCCTCTGGTCCCTGTGTCACCCCTGAGACTCACCCAGAGTCCCCTCTTGAACCCCTTGGTGGGCAGAGGGACCTTGCATTGGGAAAACAGAACAGAGAAGGGTCACTTCCTTGGGAAGGACAAATGTCATGGGATGGGCTGAGGAATGATAATGGAACACAACACATGGTGTCAGGAAAGAGGCTGGAAAGGGGAAAAAGGAAGCAAAAAGAAGAGCTGGCAGTGACCGCAGGAAAAGGAAAGCTCTCTGTTCTCACACGGACAAGCTGTGTTAAGTTTTTCCTGAAGGGCTGGCAAGCTTTGGTGAGTTTTCCTCTTGCTTTCCTGGTGAGATTGAGCTGCTCATCTCAGCTCAGCACACAGGAGGAAGCCTGGAGTGTTGGGCTGGTCCATTGTGGGGCTTCACCTCTCCTCTCTCCTCCCAGGACACGGCTTTTCCCAAACCTCCCCTGCTTCCAGTCCCTCTGTGGGCAAGGAGCCACTGCACTGGTGAGAGAGGGATAAATTCATCAGTGCTGGGGATAAACACAGCAAGCTGGGGATAAATTCATCAATGAGGGAGGGCAGGACCGAAATCCAGAGCGAGCAGAGAGGCAGCTCTTCCACAGGTAACAGAGGTGGAGCAACTTCCCCAAGGAATCCATGTAATTCAAACATGGGTGAGGCAAAAAATGAGAAGTCAGCAAAATGGGGCTGTGAGACTCATTAAGAAAGAGGCAGGAGCTGCCAGGTAAACTGGCAGAATGAAACCAAAGGAGGCACATGGGGAAGGAGGTTTTATAGGCGGGTGCGCTGCGCTAATTAAAACGGGTGTGTGGAACAAGCACTTTGGTTGTGCTGCTTCGTCCCTGCTGGATTCAGGCACTGGGCATCTTCCAGAGGAGCTCAGGGGTGGAGCTGTGAGGCCACAGTGGTGCAGTGTCCCTGCCAGGCCGGTCATTCCGTCCCCTCCCCACTCACGCTCCTCCCAGGTTTGTCGGCACCGAGGAAGCTCCAGATCTCCCTGGAGAGACACAGCAGCGACCGGGCTCAGCTGTGGGGCATCAGAGCAGCAAAAGGCAAATGAGGTATCAAATAATTCCCTTTATCCCAAAGGCATCATTGGTATCAGAGGCACGAGTTCAAACAGCAGCTGTTTTGGCAGCACAATGTGTCACCCGCTGGTTCTTCTCTGGTCCCCTTCTCCCAGGAGCCACCAGGACGGAGGGGCCACTTTGCCCAGCGTTAAGGCCACTTTCCACATCTGCATTCTCCTCTCACTCCAGGCAGGTCGTTTTGTCAGCTCTCCAGGCTGTCTCCCTGCTCTCCAAGAAGAGCATCCCTCTCCTCGTGGGGACTGGCTCTTCCTTTCCGATAGGCGAGGAACTGGAAGGAGATCTGAGGAGAGGTTAAGGCTCCTCACACACCCACGGGTGGATCTGTGCCATCAGCTGGGTCTGATGCCCTGCAGAAGGGCTGTCTGTGCCATCAGCTGAGTGTCACCCCCTCCAGAAGGGCTATTTGTGCCAGCAGGGGTGGAAACAGGACAGGGAGCTTCAAGCCAACAAAGGGCTGAAGCATTTCACCTGTTTCAACACCACAGATTGCTCACCTGCACAAACCCTGAGTAGCACCAACTCCCCCTTCTCCTGCCTAACCCTGCCTCTGCCAGGACAGGGTGGCTCCCTGCAAAACCCTGCTGGTGGGATGCAATCCAAGAAGGAAGTTTTGGCAGAGAAAGGATATAAGGATGTCGAGGGACAGGACCCCCAGGCTGCCCACCAGCCAGGGCAGGTGGTGCAGGACGTAGTCACCTTCACCTTGGCCTGGCTCAGGGTTCTTCAAGAGGACACTGAGGCCGTAGAGCGAATTCCCCAACATCACCAGGGCAAAGAGGGAGTAGGAGATCCCAGTGGTGGATTTCCTCTTGTACTGGGAAAAGAGGGGACAAGGACAGCAGCTTGGGTGCAGCTCTCCTAAATAAACTGGTATTAATCATCCTCTCCCCCCAAAAAAGAGAAGAAAAAAGGCAGTGACTCAATGTCAAGAGCCCTTTAGTTTCCCTTTTACTTGTAAAAAAGACAAAATGAAAACCATACCCTCAAAATAGTGGTAGGTTAAAGGGAAGGGAGAAAAACAAATCAGGTTTTGGACCGAAAGTACAGAAAAATAGTCTCTTATGAAATGATCAGAGACAGGGTCTGGGACCTCTAGGGAGAGGAGAGGGAAGATCCCCCTCACCCCCTTGGCTGTGACAAATCTGGGGGTGCCAAGGGGGTGCCCCGGGCCAGGCACTCACGTTGGTGTGGATCTGGGGCAATCGGGAGCACAGGTACAGCACGGAGGACACGGAGCCAATGGTGAATCCAATGATCTCACTCCTGGTGAAAGGCTGGAAGGAAGTGGGGGCAGGAGCAGCCCCTGGTTCTCAGACAGGCTCAGCACCCACACCATGGCCCCCAAGCCCAGCCCTCCCTCCCCTGAAGCTCCTGTGGTAATTACAGCCGATAACTATGTTTCTTTTTCCCATACGAAAATATGTTGTCTAGTTCAGGCCCTTATATTGGGAATTGGTTTTATTTTCATGGCTTGGAGAGGTCCTTTACTATCGCCAGAGCAAAACTCTTCTGCAAACCTCCTTTTACTGACTTGCCTTGCTGCATGTTCTTGCTTGTTGGCTTTTCAATAATATATGTACATATATATGCATGTGTGGATAATTGGAAAAAAAGAAAAAAAAAGGAAAAGTCTGTCGGATTTCCTGAAAACAGTCATTCTTTATGTCTGTGGTTTAATGTGAATATAGTTTAAATACTAAATTCTTTTTAGAGAATGTCCATCCTATACAGCTCCCTGAAATCATGTCTATTTGCAAAGAGACATGTGGGAAATGTTAAGTTTGCTGACGCTTGAGCAGGCCCTGAAATTCTGCAGCAAACTGTCCCTGAATTTTGGAGCAATCCTTGACGTTCTCTTTCCAGTCACCTTCCACGACTGTAACACCCTGGAGAAAAATTTGCTCCTAAAAGAGGAACAGAGAAGTCCCCAGCCCCAAAGTATGTGGTGGTTTTTGGGACCCATGGGTGGGATCCCACCATCCAGCAGGACATGCCCACCTATCTTCTGTATCCCATCCCCCAGACTGAGGAATTGGCTCACCTTTGATCCAGGATCATCCATGTGAACTGACAGCAGAGACCTCCCTCTGAAGGTCCCTGGGCCCTCGGTGGTGGCGCCGCTGCCCACGAGGGAGAGGGTGGACACCATCCCCATGGAGAGGAACACAAAGGCTGCATTGACTGGGGCAGTGACTGCAGGGAATCAAGGAGAGCCTGGTTAGGGAGAATCCCACCAACCACCAACAGCTTCAGGGGTGCCAGGACCCTCCCTGGGTAAAGAAACCTCCAAGCTCTTCCTTATCTCCACCTCACCCAGGGACTGGGTAAGGCTGCTATGGGGGATTTATCTCCCAGTGTGGTGGCCAATTTGTACCTTATCAGGCAGGAAACTGCTCCTATCGTGGTTTCTTTGGGTTTAGGGCTCTTAAAAATCACTCCCTTTAGAAAATGTCACTGTCTTAACTCACAACAGCCATGCTCAAATCCCTGCCAGAGCAAGCCCTGCTTCAGCTTATTTATTAATATTATTCAGTAATTACTTAGTGATTATATTCAGTAAGCAGGCTTTCCAGCTTAACAAAACTACATAGTTGATGGACCAAATATCAATTGGTTTAATAAGTTTACATGTCTTTAATAAGTTAAAGTTATCCCTGTCCCAAGATGCCTGCTTGGGGCTCACAATGCTGGAAAGTGGGTTTGCTCTGTTTCCTCTGCCTGTTTAAACCTTGCAAGGACGCTCAGGTTCCCTTTTCACTCCAGTTGAACAGGCAGGAACTTCCCTATCATGTCAAGGGTGGAGTTCTGACCCCAAAACAGTCAGAACACTTCCTCCTTTCCCTTCCAGCCCTGGCCTGAGTCAGGAGTTCTCACAGCTCCGAGGTGGAGTTACCACCTAACAGTGGTGCCCAGTGTGACTCACAGGGGTTTATTTTCAGTCTGGACACCGTGTGGGGGTTTGCAGGGTCTGCAGAAGCCCCAGGCACAGCCTGTAGCTATTTGTTGGCTTTGGCTTGCCTGGGAGCTCCAATTATCCAAGGGGAAAAAAACCCAGCAAGCAACAAGTGGCATCAAACAGCCACATCAATGTGTTTGCGTAGCATCTCTGACCCTGGAATCTCCCCAGGGATTCCCTCCCCTCCCAGCTCAGCAGACAAGGACAAACCATCCCAAAACACAATCCCAGGGGAGCACAGCCCACCACCCTCATGCTCCAACTCACATCTTCTGCCCCTGTTCTTCACCCTGTAGTAGCAGTAGAGCGAGAGCATCACCAGGTCAGCCAGCACGTAGTAAATGGCCGTGTAAACCTGCAGGAGGGAGCCACAGCGGGGCCAGGATGAGCCAAGGGCCCTGGGAGAGAAGGGAGAGCCCTGGGATGGGGAAGGGAGCAGTCCTAGAGGGAGAAGGGAGTAACCTCGGTGGGGGGAAAGAGGGAGCATCCTTAGGAGAGAAGGGAGCAGCCCTGGAGGGGAAGAAGGGAGCAACCCCGGGGTGGGAGAAGAGATCAACCCTGAGGGGAAAAGAGGGACCAGCACCGAGGAGAAGGGAGCATTTCCCAGGGAGAAGAAAGGAGCATCCTCAGGGGAGAAGGGCACATTCCCAGGGAGGAAAGAGGGCGCATGCCCGGGAGAGAAGGGAACAACCCAAAGTGCAGAGAAGTAAGCAGCCCTAGGGCGGGAGAAGGGCGCATCTCTGGAGGGGTGAAAAAGGGAACATCCCAGGCTGTTTGGTTCCCAGTGCTGGATTAAGCAGCTCCCAACCCATCCCTCCTCCCTGAAGTTCAGGATGTTTGAGAGCCAGCCCAGCCCCAGGGATCCGGTACCTGCAGGGGCAACTGATCAGCCAGGAAGGAACCGATAAGGTTTAGGAGGTCTCCTCCCAGCCATCCCAGCAGGAAGTATATGGAGAGAGCCCGGTCCATGATGCCTGTTTTGCAGGCTTGGTAAAACTGCCTGCAGAGAATTGGGCAGAGACACAAAAACAGACCCTGACTGGTTCAGCACTACCTGGGAACCATCCCCACAGTTCCCTGTTGGTCCCAAAGCACTCGGAGGAGGAAAAGCAGGGATTGTGCCGAGCACAGCCACGTGCTCCCCTGCAAACTGGTCCCAGTTAGAACTCCTGACAGTGAGGCTCACAGGTGCTTGTTGGGCTCAAGGCCTGGGGCAGCAGGGAGTGAGGAGAAGCCTCAGTTGCAAGATCCTCCCCTCTGGTTACCAAACAATCAAGACAGAGCGTGACTCCACACATCCCCCTCTGCCATGCTTGTCTCAGCACTTCCAGGAAGCCTAGTGCTGCTGGAAACATTCCATCCCCACGTAGGACCTGCCCTGACCACATTGCAGTTGGCTTACGTGGGACACTCCAGCTGCCCAGCTCAGCAACAAGAATACCACAACAGCCAATGCTCTGGGGGTCTGCTGCCTGCTCATCCTAAATTTTCCAAGCTTTTGAGGGGCAGATTTAATAATTCAGGCGCCTCACGTGTGCAGGTTGGTTTTTGCTGTCCCAGGGGCTGGGATTTGGGATGGTACTCACGGGAAGGAGGCGGCTGCGAAGCAGAAGATGGAGACCAGCCCCAGGATGATGCTGGAGATGTCCCAGCCGTCCTGGGCACACTCGTGGAACACGTCCATGATCCAGCGGGAGCCGTTGGGACACTCGGAGAGATTCCCAAGGGGGACAGCCCGCCAGCGCCACGCAGCCATGGCCCAGGAACGCCAGTGTCCCGCAGGGAAACCGCTGGGGAGAGGGGAATAATATGGGAAAATACATTAATAATGCCGGGGAAAAGTAGATCTGGAGGAGGAACAGGGTTGGGGCTCCTCTGGGTGCAGCTGGAAACAGGCTGGTGTTGGGAAAAGGATTGTTAGTGGGTAAATACACACTTATGGGCCTTAATTTTGCAGCTGGTGGGGTGAGATGAGTGGGAAGGTCTTCGGCAAGGGAGGGTTTGGCCTCAAATGAGAAACAAGAGAAATTAAAGAAGACGGAATAAAGAAGAAGAAATGAGATGGGGGGGAAAGGGAAAAGGAGAAAAAAGAGAAGAGAAGGAAAAAAGAAATGAAAAAAGAAGAAAAGAAAGAAGAAAAGAGAAGGGAAAAGGGGAAGAAAAAAAGAAGAGGAAAAAATTGAAAAAGAAGAGAAAAAAGGAGGAAAAATGAGGAAAAAAAGTAAAAAGACGAGAAGAAGAAAAAAGAAAATGAAAAGAAAGGATGAAAACAGAAAAAAGAAAAATGAGAAAAAAGCGAAGGAAAAGAGGAGGAAAAGAGACGGAAAAGAGGGAGGAAAAAAAAAGAAAAAAAAAGAAAAAAGAAACAAATGAAAAAAAGAAAGAAAAAAATGGTGAAAAAACGGAAGAATCATCAGAACTGAAAGAAGCGAACCCACAGCCCCGCACTCACCTCCCGCCGGCGCCGTTCGCTCCTTCACTTTAATTTTCCTCAGAAAGTCGCTTTTCTGGAACCTCGGGAGGTCTGTCCGTGCCGCCGTCCCTCACAGCCGGTCCCCCACACGGCCGGTCCCTCACAACTCTCCCCACTCTCCTCCCCCAGACCCGCACCTTTCCAGCCAAAACCCTGAGGTAATTTTTATCACCAACGCTGTGCTTTCCCACAGAGCCTTTCCCTCCTCACCCTGTTCTTCCCGTACACGGTGTTTCCCCCGCGAAACGCGCTGATTTTTTTACCCAGACCGGTGTTTTTTCGCCCCAGACCGGGGAGAACTCGACGCGCGGAGGGGCCGGGGGCGGGCCCCGCGCATGCGCGATGGCGGCGCGGGCCGTGGCGGCCATGGCGGCGATGGCGGCGGGCGGAGCGCGGCCGGCCGTGGTGCTGGGCACGATGGAGATGGGCCGGCGGGCAGGGCCCGAGGCCAGCGGCGAGCTGCTCCGCGCCTTCCTGCGCCGCCGACACCGCCTCCTCGACACCGCCTTCATGTACGCCGGAGGGGAGTCCGAGCGCATCCTGGGCGCGCTGCTGCAGGGAGGCGCCGAGCCCGGTACGGCTGCGGTGGACGGGGCGGGGGAGGGATGGCCTGAGGGAATGGGGGCTCCCCTGAGGGAATGGGGGCTCCTCTGAGGGGAAGGGGTTCCCTTGAGGGGAAGGGGCTCCCCTGGGGGGAAGGGGCTCCCTCGGGGCTCGTTGCCGGGGAAGAGAGCTCTTCCCTGAGGAGAAGGGTCTGCCCTGAGGTAAAGAGGCTCCCCTGTGGCGAAAGGCCTTCCCTGAGGAGAGGGGTCTTCCCTGATGAAAAGGGTCGTCCCTTGCCAGGCTGATACTGTCCTTGAGGAGAAGGGATTTCCCCGGGGCCCCTTTCCCGAAGAGAAGGGTCTTCCCTAAGAAGAAAGGTCTTTCCTTCCAGGCTGACACTGCCCTTGAGGAGAAGGAATTCCCCCAGGGTCCCTTTCCTGAAGAGGAGGGTCTTCCCTGAGCCAAAGGGGCTTCCCTGCCAGGCTGATGAAGTCCTTCCCTGGGAAGGAAGGACCTCCCTGGGCCTTTTCCCTGAAGGGAAGAGACTCCCTGAAGAGGAAGGACTTGCCTCTGGTCTCCCCTGCCAGGCTGACTCTGTCCCTGAGGACAAGGACCTTCCTCAGGGTCCATTCCTTCCCTGCTAGGCTTACTCCCTGACTCCCTCCTTGAGAAAAAAGAACTTCCTCCAGGCCTGTTCCCTTAGGGTGAGGGTTTTCCCTGTCAGGCTGATGCCATGCCCAAGTGGAAGAGACTGCCCTCCTAGTGCTGACCCCCAGGCCTCGAGGAGAAGCCTTGCCCTCTCCTGGGCAGACCCCCAGTCCCTACAGTCCCTGCCAGGCTCACGTGATTTCCGAGGAGAGGGACCTTCCCTGAAACGCCTCAAGCTCTTGGTTATGCCCCTTATCCCTACTTTCCTCCTAAAGGTGGAAATTCCTTGCTCATCCCTTCTTTCCCTGCCAGTGGAGGTGGCCACCAAGGCCAACCCGTGGGATGGGAAGACGCTGAAGGCGGAGAGCGTGCGCTCTCAGCTTGACACATCCCTGGAGAGGCTGAAGAGGACAAGTGTGGAGCTCTTCTACCTCCACGCCCCCGACCACGGGACGCCGGTGGAGGAGACGCTGCGCGCCTGCAACGAGCTGCACAGAGAAGTAAAGTGGAGAGTCCAAGCCTGGACAATCCCTGATTCCTTCCTTCCCACCACTTTTGGTTTTTTTTTAAACCAGGGCTGCTTGTTGTGCCCACTGCAGTGCTGGCTTTGTGCAATGCTCGGAATTCCAAGGTGGCAGAGCCAAGCAGCTGCTGCTCCGTCGGGTGCTCACGTGGTGCACTTTGTTCCCAAAAGCTCTCGGAACGTCTGAACTTTGCTTCCTGCCCTGTCGGCTGACCGGGTTAGGATTAGTGCTGATAATGGCTGAAGCATTCCTGAACTGCATTCATCTGACTATGCCATTTAAATTAAGAGGGCGTGAATTCCAAATGAACAGAAAAGGGGAAATATTTTTGTCCCGTCTTAATACTTTATTGGAAAAAGTGGACAGGGATGAGCACTCTGGACTAAAATTTAATGGTTCCTTTTCACTCCACGCATCTTGCACTCTTGGATCCAAATGAACTTTTAAACACTGGAACTGAATTTCCCTTTTATTCCTCTGCAGGGAAAGTTTAAAGAACTTGGTCTGTCAAACTATGCAGCGTGGGAAGTGGCAGAAATCTGCACCATCTGCAAGTACAACAACTGGGTGATGCCAACTGTGTACCAGGTGAGGTGTTGCTGTGGGGAAATACCTCAGATTTGGGGGTTCCAAATCTCATACCAACCTCTAGCATGCCAGATATAAACAGAGAAGGAATCTGCTGCAATTATTCTGGGAATTCAGAGTCACTGAGGTTGGAAAAGATCTCCAAGGTCATCGAGTCCACACTGTGGTCGATGCCCAGCTTGTCACCCAGCCCAGAGCACTGAGTGCTATGTCCAGTCATTCCTTGGACACCTCCAGGGATGGGGACTCTCCCACCTCCCTGGGCAGCCCCTTCCGGTGCCTGACCACCCTTTCCATGTCCTTTCAGGACACAGATGATCAGGAAGCTGAGCGAGGTCACTGCTCAGAAACACCGGAGTGTATGTTTGTTGCTGGAGTCAGTGACTTCTCCGACGTGGAACTTAAATTTTTGCATGACTTGCAATCCTTCAGCAAATCCTAAGCAAACCATCACCTTGTGTGACCCAAAGCCTCCCTTCTGGATAGGAATTGTCAGGGAAAGGTGGGAAAAGGCTGGTGCTGTGCCCTGAGCTGCTGCTTGAAGCTGTGTTCCCACCTTGGTGCAGGGTATGTACAACGCGACCACGCGCCAGGTGGAGGCTGAGCTCTTCCCCTGCCTGAGGCACTTCGGGCTGCGGTTCTATGCCTACAACCCGCTGGCAGGTATAGCCAAGGCCAGGCTTTGGGCCCAAACCCAGTGAAACAGGGGCTTTGCAGAGCCAGCCCAGCCCTAAACCTGCTGCTGCTCTTTGCAGGGGGGCTCCTGACCGGCAAGTACAAGTATGAGGACAAAGACACGTGCCAGCCCACGGGGAGGTTTTTTGGTAACGACTGGGCTCAGGCCTACAGGGACAGGTATGTTTGGAGCTGCCAGACCAGGAATGGCTGCACGGAAAAACCACACTAATCATCAGCTGAGAGGAAGCAGAACCGACCAGTTTGTGCAGGGATTACGTCAGCACACATGGTTGGGGCTGTGGCATGAGATTCAGCTCTGCAGGGTGGTTTTTAGGCTCAGCTTCCCCATGACTTGCAGGGGAGATTGCAGAAGTCCTCAGAGGCTGTAAAGAGTTTTATGAGGCTTGCTTTTGGTTGGAATATAGATATACCTGTCACTAGAGGTCTCGAGGGCAATGAGTGATTTCTTTTCGTGCAGGTACTGGAAAAAACACAATTTTGAGGGAATTGCCCTAATAGAAAAGGCTCTGAGAGGGGCTTATGGTGCCAACCCACCCAGCCTGGCCTCGGCCGCGCTGCGCTGGCTCTACAACCACTCCAAACTGCAGGTGAGAGCTTGACCTGGCCACAACCAACAGCCTGGGCAGAGCTGCCAGGCCTGGGCAGCCGTCCAGGCACATAGAGACATTTTGGTGTAGTTATCCTTTAATCTGCATATCCCATGGGATTGTGGCATTCCAGTGAGTATTGCTGTGTGGACTCTGCCAGGCTGCTTGTGTGAGTCAGCTCTGTGTCCCCCCTAGTATCCCGGGTGCTCAGGACTGGAAGAAGTGGAAGATTTCAAGTGCTGATTACTGGAGTCTTGGCTTCCCACCCACTGAGCCTCCTTGCAGGGACACCACTCGCTTTTCCATGGACTAGGAAACTAATGGTTATATTCCCTGTCTCCCCCAAATGCTCCTGTAGCCCATCATAAAGTAGGACTTGGGAGCTTTTGAGGAGTTGGCATGACTTGGAGGTGTCCTGGCCTTGTGACCAGAACCTTGTGGTGTCAGTTGTCTAAATCCTGGATGTTCTTTAGTGGAAAAACATCCTTAGGCTGGGGAGGTGAGCTGGGTTTCTTTTGGGACCAGCAGCACCTCATATCTCTTCCCAGGGTTCTCTTGGAGACGCAGTGATCATCGGGATGTCCAATATGGAGCAGCTGGAGCAGAACCTGAACTACAGCGAGGAGGGCCCGCTGCTGCCGGCCGTGGTGGAGGCGTTTGATGCTGCCTGGAACATGAGTGCCCACGACTGCCCCAACTACTTCCGTTAGGGATCGGGGCAGGGACAGAAGATCCTGGGGGTGGAGAGAGAGCCCAAGGCTCTGGAAGCACCCAAGAGGGACTTCCCACACTGCTCTTTGGTCTACCTGTAAATGGGTTGAGATTTTTTCCTGAATTAATGAAGCTTTGTAGGATCCACGACCACTGTCATGCCAGGCCGTGCCTTAGTTATTCCTCCCTCCCAGCCCTTCAGCTCCCCCCAGCACCGTAATTAAAACTGCAGTTGATCAGGAAAATGAACACTTTGATGGCGTGAAGGCCCCTGTTGTGCTTTAACATGAAATGTTAAACAATGTACAAGAATAAAACCTAGTGCAGACTCCATCTCTGATCTGTAACCTGGCTGGCAGCACTTGCTGACCTGGAATCACAGAATCCCAGGATGATTTGGATCGGAAGGGGCCTTAAAGCTCATCCTGTTCCACCCACCTGGGCAAAAAATCCAGGGATCGAGCTAAATATCTGCTTCTGTTTTAGAATAACAAGCCCTCAGCATCCTTCCCACTCCGCTATGTCAAAGATGCATTAAATTTTTCTGCCCAGTTTTCACATTTGAGGTGGAATTTCCTCATATCCCAGGATACACAAACAGTAACAGGCAGCAGCAACAACCCTCTGAAGTTTTGTATAGAGATTGATATATATAAAAAAGCATAGTTAGGTTATTTTTTACAAAGAACATATTTGAGCTGATCATCCTTGTCCACGTGCAAACAGGAAGGGGAAACATCCTCTTCTTTTTGTCTCTAAAATAGAGTAGAACTGCCATGTCCACACTGCTAGTCCTCATTGCTGTCATCAATGTCATCCTCCTCTTCCTCATCCTCTGATGTGTCTCCCACAAGCTTCTGGAAGTCTCCTGTCTCAGAATTCCACACGAATTTGATGGTGACTTTAAACTCTGCCATCTCGTAACTGAAGAGTTTCTGGGAGAGGACACAAATCTGTCATTCCTGCTTTCACTGACCCTGTGTCTAGCCTGGCCAAACAATCCAGACCACTTCCAGGGGGGAAGCGCAGCAAAGCAGGAGGCAGAGTAATTGCTGCTGAGTTTCAGGGGTTTTGTTAATGACTGACTGTATCAGGCAGTGGGGCTGTTGTGTTACTCACCAGGACACGGGCCTGTTCAGGGGTGAGAACATCCCCCTCCTTACAGACTTCATAATCTGAGAGCAGAGTCACCACCCCTGCAAGAACAAAACCCTTAGACAGGCTCCCAGGTACTGGGAACCCCCTGGAATGTGGGCTGCAGAGCCAGGAATCCCTCCAACACCCCCCGCTGGAGCTTCCCATGCAATGTTAGTGCACCCCAAGGAGCTGGGTGAGATCAGCTCTGCAAACCCCCCATCTTTCTGAATGGCTCAGTGCCAGCTACTTCCACTGGAAAAGGAGAGTATTCTGGAGAAAGGTGGTTGTTTGACTCATCTTTTGACATGAGTTTGGGAAGAACAGCACAAGGACAGAAAAATTTCCAGCCTCCTCCCAGCAGGAACATTGTCCATCAGATTTTTCCAGATCTGTATTTAATATTCTCCTTAAGAGATCCTCCCTTCCCAGCTGCCCCACGTACCCTTTTTCAGCGCCGTGGGCAATCCCAGCTGCCGGAGTTGTGGCTCCATGGAGTGGGGGAACTGCTCCAGGGGCCCCGTGTCCAGGCTCACGCTGTACGGCGCCTTGTTCCCGGCACGGGCAAAGTCTACCTCTCGGAATTTGGAGAACCAGCTGGGACAGGGAGAGGGAACGAGAGTTTCAGCCTCCCTTGGCTACTGCCCACCTGAAGTTCTTGTGTCACCCACAGAAGCTGTGGCTGCCCCTGGATCCCTGGAAGTGTCCAAGGCCAGGTTGGATGGGGCTTGGAGCAACCTGGCACAGTGGAAGGTGTCCCTGCCCATGGCAGGGGGTGCAATGAGATGGGCTCGGAGGTCCCTTCCAACCCAAACCATTCCATGATTCTGCCCTGCTGTCACATGGATGGCTGAGAAAGATGAGTGGAAAAGCCCCCTGTTTTAAGGGAACATCAGGGAGTGAAATGGTCATGTGGGAAGTGAAATAGCCAAGTGGGATCAAGAAGGCTGTGCCAGACAGGTACTTACTCATCCACCTCATCCCTGGTGCGGTTGGTGAAGAGGAGCCCGACCTCCCCTCTCAGGTGTTTGCTGACCTGGAAGAAAAGGAGCATCCATAGGGATTGGGCAGCACCAGGGACTCCCCTGCAAGAGCTCAGCCCTGTACAGCTACAAGAGCTTTATTAACAACAGACCCTCTGTGTCCAGACATGGACAGATTCACTCAAGGCATTCACAGGAGGCTGCCTTGGGACGTTATTGCATGATGTGGAATGGGAGGCATTTCAGGGATTGCAGCAGGGATGGAATGCTGGCATTGTGGAGATGGAGAACAGAGCACAGGAAAGGTGCTCCCCACTCTGCCAGGTGAAGCTTTCGGACACCCAGAACCCCCCCGTGCCCACCTTGTGCAGGTTCTCCTTGTACTCGCTGCTCGGCTCCCGGCCCAGCGCCACCATCATCACCTTGTTCTTCCCGAAGAAGATCCTGGGGCAGGAGCAGGGGGATGTCAGCCCCGGGAGCTCACCCGCCTGGGGAATGCCCTGCCCAGCCCCTGCCCACCTGCTGTGCTTCCAGGCGTTCCGCACATCCTTCAGCTTGTTGTTCCTCATGTTTGCCACGGAGAACACGAAGATGAACTTGTAGGTATCCACACAGCGCCGGAGCTGCGGGGCAGCCGGGACAGGGTGGACACAGGGGGAGAGGGGCCAAGGGACAGGGGAAGAGGGGATGGGGGAAAGGGGACGGTGAGAGGGGACGGGGGAGAGGCGACAGTGCGACAGGGGACAGGAATNGGGGCCCGGGTCGGACTCACCTCAGTGATCAGCGCCTGCTTGGCCTCCAGCCCCTTCCGGGGCGTCCGGGTCAGGGAGACTGTGGAGAGCAGAGAGTGTGTGAGGGTGGGATGGGATGGAGAGAGGGAGAGGGAAGGGGATGAAGGATGGAGAAGGGAATGGGGATAGGATAGGAAAGGGGATGGGTACAAGGGTGGGGATAGG
>VWZG01003387.1:90268-102960 GCA_013396735.1 Grallaria varia | reverse complement strand
CGCTCCTGGGAGACCAACATCGGCGGGCTCAACTGGGAGACGCCCCTGGACACGGGCAGGTGGGTTTTCCTGTCTGCTCTGCTTCTCCTCCTCGTGGGGCTGGGCTGGGGAGGAAGGGACGGGTCATGGACCTTGGCTGGGCTTGCACTGGAGAGGAAGGTTAGTTAGAGGTGAGGTGTCCAGAATAAATTTGGGGTGAATTCTTTAGGAGTGTCTGAGCCTTGCACAGTATCCCGGGGTCATTGAGGTTGGAAAAGCCCTCCCAGCCCACAGAGCCCACCCTGTGCCCGATGCCCACCTTGTCCCGCAGCCCAGAGCACTGAGTGCTTGGACGTCTCCAGGGGTGGGGACTCCAAACCTCCCTGGGCAGCCCCTTCCAGGATCTGACCACCCTTTCCAGGGAGAAATTCCTCTTGATGTCCCACCTGTCCCTCCCCTGGCCCAGCCTGAGGCCATTCCCTCTCCTCCTGTCCCTGTTCCCTGGGAGCAGATCCCAGCCCTCCCCTGGATCCCTCAGGGAGTTGCAGAGAGCCAGAAGGTCCCCCCTGAGCCTCCTTTTCTCCAGGCTGAGCCCCCTCCACCCCAGCCAGCTCCCTCAGCCACTCCTGCTGCTCCAGCCCCTTTTCCAAGGTAAAACAGGAGAATAATTCCTTATTTCCTTGCCTGTGCCTGTGCTCAGTTTCCAGGCAGCTGCCCTGGTGGGGCTCCAGGACATGATGAAGTACGTGGCAGTGCTGAAGAAGGCAGCCCTGTCTCTGCACTACCTGTCCAACGGGCACCAGAAGTGGGTGGAACACCTGCCAGAAAGGTGGGAACACATTCTAAGGAGAATTGGGAGCTCCTGGCAGAGGGAAGGTCGCTGCACCTGCCTCATGCTTCTGAAACCCTCTGCAGACAGCACTGTGAGAAGGTGGTGCTTCATGGTTGCTGCCTTTCTTGCAGTGAGAGCACTCAGTACCAGTTGCTGTATTCCCATGGGACTGGAGTGATCCATGTGCTTGGAATCGTTCCCCAGAGCCACCTGAACATCCTGACCTTCAGTGTAGAGGATGGAGAAATTACAAAGCAGGTAGTGCTTGGTTATGGAGCGAAAACAGTGGGTTTGGTGTTATCAAATGTGCTTCCAACCCGAGGGCTGGGCTGTGGGGGGCAGAGAAATTAATTATGGTGGTCCAGACAAACTTCCCTTGCACTGAGGCCGAAGTGTGGATTTCATGGCTGAATGCCCTGAAAGCCACCCTGAGTCAAGGTTATCCCATAAACCTCAGGCTGACGGATAGTTTGTCCCACTCACGGGGAGAAATAACCCTGACTCGAATTCTTGGCTGTGTCCCTGTTGGTCCTGCTGCCACCTGGCTGTCTGTGTTTGTGCAGGTGAGAGTGGCAGCCCCATGGCTGCAGAGCCTGCAGGGCACCTGTGCTGTGGTGGGGGAGGCTGTGCTGGTGTGCGTGAACATGGACACACGCTCACTCCACGTCTGCTCCCTGTACATGGAGCAGGAGATGATGCAGATCCCACTGCAGGTGAGAGTTCCTGAGGGAATGTTGTCATTCCCTGCACTGCTGGTTTGGTGCCTTGAACCAGCCTGTTGGTGAACTGTGGGATGATTGAAGAGGTGGGGGGAGGATCGGGATTCAGAAATGTAGGGAAGAAGTGAGAAAGCTTTTTGTCTGTTACCATTCCTTCTGGATTGATGTCTTCAGAGGGAAACCTTGGAGCTTTGATTCCTGTGGTCCAGGGAATCTCCACGCAGCAGTATTGCTGCTGAGAGGAGGAAGATGTTGATCCCAGTGCAGAAAAAGCTCCCTGAGCACATGTGCTTGTCTCCCTTGCAGTCCCTGGAGCTGGAGTTTGCAGATGACTTCCAGGCCAGGCTCTTGGCCACTCAGCCCAGTATGAGCAGTGCTTCCCGGAGCCAGTTCTTCCTGCAGCTCTCTCCCAGTCACTTCTCCCTGCTGCAGTACCAGCATGGGCTGCTCAGACACCTCCGGGACTTCCAGCAGGTACCTGAGGCAACTGTGCCCTGCCAGAGAACTAAGCACAGAATTAACTGAGCTTAAAATCCTTCAGAGCTCTTAGGCCAGCTGGCAGGTTGTGAAAATCTCACGGACTCTGGGCATAATGGTTCAAAAACCTGTGGCAGGTCAACCGTCCATCTTTAAGAGAAATATTTTAAGTCTTACAATTTGTTTTATTGGTGGAAACAGTAAAATGTAAAATTTGGCTGTGAAAGTTCATCTGGTTTTAATCCCATTGTGGCTTTATTTACTCCACAGTAGCTGGCCAGCTCCCTCAGCCACTCTGGGGAGGAAGATGTTGATCCCAGTGCAGAAAAAGCTTTTTTAATGATTTCCTGCTATTTTTTCCTTTCCAGGCAGCTCTGGTGAGCTTTGCAACGACGGGGGAGAAGACGGTGGCTGCGGTGCTGACATGCAGGAGTGAACTGGTAACCAAAATTCCTGTTGCCTGGAACCAGCACAACCCTAGGGATGTGCCCTGGGATTGAATTCCAGGAGTGTTTCACAGGCCCAGGGATGGGGAGTCCCTTGAGGAAGAGGAGGGTGGTAATTCAATTAAAGCTTGATTATGTCCAGCACAGGCTGGGTTTGGCTCCATGGGACGTGTGTCCTGTCTCAGTCCTGTGTAAAGTGGATGCGTGACCTTGGAATAGGATTTACTGATCCATGGAGGATTTCAGTTCTTGGGGATACCAAACTTAGGGAAGGTCTCGTTTCAATTAAAACCAGTATAGAGCTATATATAAAAATAGAACTGTTTCTTGTCTGATTTCAGTCAAACTGAGACTTGTCAGGCACTCAAAAAACCTGATTTTTTTCATGCTCTTTCTGGGGTCTGCAACCATTTTACATCTCTTCCCTCCCTCATTTCAGAAGCCTGGAAGTGCTGGTGGCCTTGCTGCTGGAAGCCCTGTGGAGGAAGCCCGGAGGCAGGTATGAGGTGCTTGTGTTCCCAAGAGCAGTGGGAGTTTTTGGCAGCCCCTTTTATTCCTCTGTGTGCAGGAACAGAATGACAAAGGTGCCACACCCGCTTTTTGGAGGCTGATGTTTTGTAGCTGCTCCATATAGAGAACCTAAAAATACCATGAGGCCACAGTTCTTGCTGAGCGTGAAATCCTGGTGCAGAATTTGGTGTGGGGTGTGTGCAAGTGATACTTGCTACTTGTTTTTCCAGGATTCCTTAATCTGCTCCAACCAAACCTACAACGTAAATCTCTACCTGGTTGAAACTGGACAAAGACTGTTGGACACCACGATCACCTTCAGCCTGGAGCAGGGAGGAGCCAGACCACAGCAGGTGAGCAGGCAGGGATTGTTCCAGTTCTGTGGGTGGTCAGACCTGCAGTGCTTTCCCTTCCCTGATTTGGCAGGATGGGGAGAGCCCTTCAGGCAACTGGAAAGAGCATTTTAGGGGTTACAGCATCCCACTGTGGCTCTTGTTTCTGTTTTCTCCAAGGAGGTGATGTGATCATTCACCTCACTGTTTCCCTTGCTGCTCTTTTCCCAGCTGTACATCCAGGTTTTCCTGAAGAAGGATGACTCCGTGGGCTATCGAGCCTTGGTGCAAACAGAAGACCACATGCTCATGTTCCTCCAGCAGCCAGGTAACTCCACAAACACCTTCCTCCATCTGTAACAGTGACCAGAAGAAAATTCCAAGTCCTACAGGATTATGATTTGTCATTACATTCCTTGGAAACTGGCGAAAGTAATTTAACTTCTCTGAGTCCCCTGAAAGGCACAGGAGACTTTCACATCTCACCTGAGCAGAGGGTTCTGCCACAATCTTTGTGTAGGCAGAGCCTTTGAATTTCAGGGGTTTCCTGCAGATACCAAAACTTTTTGCAGGATGGGAATCCAAGTCCTGTTGTACATATTCCTCAGTTTTTCTGAAAAGATCGTCATGGCAAAAATGTTAATTTGCAGAAAGGGTTATAAGTCCATCTCAGTCACATGAATTTTCTGGGATTGAAAAGGAATCCAGGAGTTCACACTGGGAATCTCTCATTTTTAATAGACTTTATAACTGTAACCTTTTTAAACACCAGATTGCTTTTACAGATCCTGTGGTTTTGTTCCAAAAAGTGGCTCCAGTTGCATAAAGTGTTTGTCTTTTATGAAATAGTTAATTATATTCGGCAGATACACACTGTTGTGCGTTCCATAAGAAATGATTTGCATTTGAAGGGTCCACTGGAACATAGTTCTATTCCCAAGTATTAAGTTGATTTTTCCAATATTTTACTCATTTCTTTCCAGGAAAGGTTGTATGGAGTAGAGAGGAATCACTGGCAGAGGTGGTGAGCCTGGAGATGGTGGATCTGCCTCTGACAGGGGCACAGGCTGAGCTGGAGGGGGAATTTGGGAAAAAAGCAGGTGAGTTGAACAGAATGGCCTTTGTGTCTTGGTTATTTTTCCTGAATAAATGTATTTATTGTTTTCTGTGTACACCAAGAGAGAAATTCAAATCTTTACTGATGGCAGTTAAAATGAACAGAAATAACCCCTTTTGTGTCTAAATTTTTGAAGCCCAATTCCAAGTACAGATGACATGAATATATTCCACTGTTGCTTTGAAAAACCAGTCAGCAGCGGTAGGAGGGATTTTGGCCACTCTCCTAAATGTGTCCTTTGCCTCTTTCTGGAAGACTTGTTTCCAATAGCTTTTTTTTTTTTTCCCCACTTTGTTTTGTCTTTCCCTGCTGTCCTGGATGCAGCCATTCAAGGTAACCCAGCCTGCATGCAGTGTGTTCTGCTCCTGCCTGGTGCTTCCTGGTGCCACTGAGGTCCTCTGCTTGCTCTCCTCAGGGCAGTTTATTTCAAGCAACTAAATGTAAACCCTGATAGGGCAGAATTAAGTATTTTTTTTTAACATATTGAGTGCAGAGGGAGATACAGACCGTGGAGGTGGGTGAGCTTTAGGTGGGCACAGTGAGAAGGAACACAAAATACTCTGCATGAAGGTTTGCTTTCAGTTAATAAAAGCATATTTGGGAATGAGTGTGAAGTGGGAAAAGGTTGGTGAATGCTGGAGTGTGTCGTTAAATGGTAACTGTAACTGTTACTCCAGAGTGGGAGGCAAAGAGTTATCCCAGGTTTGTGCATGGCAGCATTTCCTTGTACTGGCCATAATTCCAGTTCTTGGGTGGGACCTGGGTTTTCCCTCTTGTTGTCACCATTGGTGTCCTTTGCAGATGGTTTGCTGGGGATGTTTCTGAAGAGACTGTCCTCCCAGCTCATCCTGCTGCAAGCCTGGACTGCCCACCTGTGGAAGATGTTCTATGATGCCAGGAAACCCCGGAGCCAGATCAAGAATGAGATCAACATTGACAACTTGGCCAGAGATGAGTTCAACCTCCAGAAAATGATGGTGATGGTCACTGCCTCAGGAAAGGTGAGGAAGCCAGGGGAGGGATCTCTGTCTCGGCTGTAGCAAAGAGTCTCAGCTCTGAGTTCCCAGCCCTGTGTGTAGCCAGGTTTGGGCAGAATGTCATGAGAAGATGCACAGGGTGTTTTGTGATACTTTTAAACAGGGACTAAGACTCTTCTTTCTTTGGGATATGACAAAGAAAGATTCAGTGTTTGGATCTGATGGGTGTTTTTTCCTCAACCTTGGCTTTCCTGTGTCTCTTTGCTCAGCTTTTTGGCATTGAAAGCAGTTCTGGCACTATCCTGTGGAAGCAATACCTGAGGAATGTGAGACCAGGCTCCTCCTTCAAGCTGATGGTGCAAAGGACGACAGCCCATTTCCCACACCCCCCACAATGCACTCTGCTTGTGAAGGACAAGGTGAGGCCCTTCCCCTGGCTGGCTTAGCCTGGAAATCTGCCCTTGGGAAGGGCAGGCAAAACCATCTTTGTGTGTATCATCTGAGGGTGAGAGGAGAGTGAGACCTGGAGGGAAGCAGACACACAAGCCTGAAAACCTTAAGCATGACTGTGGGTTTGATAGGCAGGTGTGGGATACAGAATATGTGTGTCCGCACAGAGCATTGGAAGAGCTGAACCCTGGGTTTGAATAGTCCAACACCAGCAAGTACCAGTTAGAAAAACAGCAATTTTTTTCCCCCCCTTAGAAAAAGTTTTGCCTCTTGTTTGTCTTTTAGGAAACCAAAATGAGCTTTCTATATGTCTTTAACCCCATCTTTGGGAAGAGAAGCCAAGTAGCTCCCCCTGTTCTGAAACGTCCAATTCTCCAGACTCTGCTTCTGCCTATTATGGATCAAGACTATGCCAAGGTCCTGCTTCTCATTGATGATGAGTACAAGGTAAGTGGCTTTGCCTGGAGGCAGTTTTCTTCATGTTCTGTTTAATTATTCCCCTCCCTTTTGGAGCAAGGTGAAAAAAAAATGCAATTGGGTCACATTTCACAGAAAACTAGGAGGTTATTCTGGTAAGACAGACCTTACCCTGATAAACATGATTGAAATAATCTTCCTGGTTCTTTTTTCTCCTTTCTGTGTCAGTTGGTTTTTAAGCTGTGTTTCCATCCTTCTTTTCCAGGTTACAGCTTTTCCAGCCACTAGAAATGTCCTTCACCAGTTAGAAGAAATAGCCCATTCTATCTATTTTTATCTGGTTGATGCTGAGCAGGGAAAACTCTCTGGATTCAGGCTGAAAAAGGTAGAGAAGACGTGGTACAGTCCACTTTCCTGGATCATGGTAGATCTCTTGTTTGGTTTGTGGGGTTTTGCTCAGAATAGGAAGATTTAGCCTCAAAACGTCCTGAAGAAACCTGTAAAATGAAAAAGCAGGGAAAGCTGAATATCCTCGGTGGAGATGGTGTCTTTAAGGACAAGATCCAACCTCCTCCCTCCTTTTTCCTTGCAGGACCTGACAACAGAGGAGAGCTGGGAAGTGGTGATCCCCCCAGAGGTGCAGAGGATAGTGGCTGTCAAAGGGAAGAGGTCCAACGAGCACGTGCACTCCCAGGGCCGTGTCATGGGCGACCGCAGCGTCCTCTACAAGGTGCTGCTGCCACTTGGGGGTGACTTTTGGGAGATGCATTATCCCATGGGAACGGTGCTGCTGCCACTTGGGGGTGACTTTTGGGAGATGCATTATCCCATGGGAACATCTCAGTACCGTTCCCAGGCACTGCTTTGGGTTTACCTGCCTTGTAGTGGCAGGTTTTTTCCCCAAATCCTCTGCAGAAGATTTTGGTGGGGATTGTTTTCTAGGCACTGCTTTGGGTTTACCTGCCTTGTAGTGGCAGGTTTTTTCCCCAAATCCTCTGCAGAAGATTTTGGTGGGGATTGTTTTCTAAAACATTTTCATGCAGCAATGGAGTCAGTCAGACATATCCTGTTGGGGAAATAGCTGCTTAAATCAGGTGATTTGTGCTAATACGATACTAGTTTATATATTAGTTTATTATATGCCCAGTGCCAGATGAAATGCAGAACTAGGTGTCCATGGCGCTAAAGTGGGGATGGATCTCAGTTGTGCTTTCTTTTTCTGTAGTCCCTGAACCCAAACCTGCCCAGTGCCAGGTGGACTGTAGAAATGAGGAGTCTCTGGCACTAAAGTGGGGATGAATCTCATGTTTTTTCATCTTTTCTTTTTTCAGTCTCTGAACCCAAACCTGCCTAGTGTCAGATGAAATGCAGGAACAAGGTGTCTGTGGCACCAAAGAGGGGATGGATCTGAGTTGTGTTTCTGTTTTTCTGCAGTCCCTGAACCCAAACCTGCTCGCTGTGGTGACGGAGAGCACGGACACGCACCACGAGCGCACGTTCATCGGGATCTACCTCATTGACGGTGTCACAGGCAGGATCATCCACTCCTCAGTGCAGAAGAAAGCCAAGGGACCCGTCCACATGGTTCACTCAGAGAACTGGGTGGTGGTAAGAGTTTCTTACAAAATCACAGCTTGGAAAAGACCTCTGAGATCATCAAGTCCAACCTTTGACCCAACACCACCTTGTCTACTCAACTATGGCATTGAGTGCCACATTCCTGACATTGGGGAGGTCGGGGCAGTTCCTGTACCTGTGTGGGCAAAAAGCTATGTCCATTCTCAGTGATTTCCTGCTCCCTCTGTGTTACTGGTATTCCTAAATCGCTCCTGTCCTTCCAGTACCAGTACTGGAACACGAAGGCCCGTCGGAATGAGTTCACTGTACTGGAGCTGTACGAAGGCACGGAGCAGTACAATGCCACAGCCTTCAGCTCCCTGGACCGCCCCATCCTGCCTCAGGTTCTCCAGCAATCCTACATCTTCCCTTCTGCCATCAGTGCCATGGAGGCCACCATCACTGAGCGGGGCATCACCAGCCGCCACCTGCTCGGTGAGTGCCTGCTCTGTGCTCAGTGGCTTTCAGGCACCACTGAAATCCAAGCCAAATGTATTTGCTGCCAAAAAGGGTGGCTGTGGGTTGTCCCAGACCCCTGCAAGTGCAAGGGTGAGCACCAAGGGAGCGTTGCTGTTGGAAAATGCTGTCAGGAATGGCTGTGGGGTGTCAGGGTGGTGCCAGACTCTGTTCAGTGGTGCCCAGTGACAGGATGAGAAGCAGTGGGCATAACTAAAACACAAGAAGTTCCACCTCAGTGTGAAGAACTTCTTGATGCTGAGGGTGGCAGAGCACTGGAACAGCCCTTCAAGGTGGGCCTGGAGTGTCCCTTTCTGGAGACATTCCAAACCCTCCTGGATGCATTCCTGTGTCAGCTGCTCCAGTAGCCCCTGCCTTGGCAGAGGTTTGGACTGGTTGATCTCCAGAGGGCACTTCCAACCCTAACAATTCTGCAATTCTGTGATTTTTAAGATGCTTTTCTTTTAATGCACAGTTGGGCTTCCCTCTGGGGCCATCCTGTCCCTTCCAAAGGCTCTGCTGGATCCTCGGCGCCCCGAGATCCCGACGGAGCAGAGCAGGTAGGGAAGGCAGCTGGAAAGAGGGATGGATTTTGTGTGTAATAGACGAGTGTGAAGTGCAACAACCTGTTCTGGATGGAGTCGGGTGGTTTTTGCATGGAATGAAGGGGGGTTTCTTCAGGTCCATGATCTGAGAGGTCTTTCCCAAACTAAATGATTCTGTGGTTCTCTTCCCAGTCTGTGCTGCTGGGATATATTTGTCTGTCAGGCAGCAGGTCAGTCACAAAACAGCGTGTTGTCTGCACTCTTGGGAAGGAGCAGTCAGAGTAACTGGATGGTTTAGAATAACACACACTTTTAAAACTTCCTGAGCCTGGTAGGAGGCAGCTGCAATTTAGCCCAACCCAGCTGATAAATGTGATTTTCATCCTGCAGCAGAAACGAATCTGCACAGGGAAAAGCTCCCAGATTTCCCATTTGGAGGTCAGCTCGAGATGATCAGAGTGGGAAGCACTGATGGGAGCGTGCTGTTTGACTGGGATTTCCCTGCTCCTTCCCTTTCAGAGAGGAGAACCTGATCCCATACTCGCCTGACGTGCAGATCCACGCTGAGAGGTTCATCAACTACAACCAGACCATATCCCGCATGAGGGGCATCTACACAGCCCCCTCTGGCCTCGAGTCCACCTGTCTGGTGAGTGCAGGGGATCCCTGGAATTCGGGGCACATTCCAGCCCAGCCTGTGGCTGGGAACTCTGGAATTCCCATAATAGGGCAGCTCACAGCTTAAACCTTCCTTCTTTTAAATCTGGAACGTAATTTTTTGGGGTTGAGTGGGTTTTTGGAAGCTATTTTAGTGGAGGTTTTGAGGCTATTTAAGTGTGGGTTGGGGTGTATTTAAGTGGGGGGTTTGGCGGCTATTTAAGTGAGATGTTTGCTATTTATGTGGGAGTTTGGGGGCAATTGAAGTTTTTTTGGGGGCTCATTAAGTTTTTGGGGGACATTTAAGTGTGTGTTTTTTTGCTACTGAAGTGTTTTTCTGGGCTGCTTCAGTGGGTTTTTGGGGGCTATTTAACTGGCTTTTTGGGGGGCTATTTCAATGGGGTTTTTGGAGCTATGTAAGTGGGGTTTTTTGGGACTATTTAAATGGGAGGTTTTGCTATATAAGTGAGTTTTTAGGGCTATTTAAGCGGAGGCTTTAGAGGTCTATTTAAATGGGGGGTTTTGAGTTATTTAAGTATTTCTTGGCTGTTTAAGTGAGTTTTTAGGGCTATTTAAATGGGGGCTTGGAGGGTCTGTTTAAGTGGGGTTTCCAGAGCTATTTAAGCATTTTTTTGACTGTTTAAGTAAGTTTTTAGGGCTATTTAAGCGGAGGCTTTAGAGGTCTATTTAAATGGGGGGTTTTGAGTTATTTAAGTATTTCTTGGCTGTTTAAGTGAGTTTTTAGGGCTATTTAACCAGGACTTTTGGTGCTTTTTAGAACTACAACCCCAAGTGAATAATTCTGGAATTTTTGTACTCAAAGCTGCATCCCCACCTCCTCCTGTGCCCCCTGCAGGTGGTTGCCTATGGCCTGGACATCTTCCAGACCCGAGTGTACCCCTCCAAGCAGTTTGATGTGCTGAAGGACGACTACGACTACGTGTTGATCAGCAGCGTCCTCTTTGGGCTGGTCTTTGCCACCATGATCACCAAGAGACTGGCCCAGGTGAAGCTGCTCAACCGGGCCTGGCGCTGAGGGAAGGGGGGTCTGGAGAAGGCAGCTGGGATGGGAATGCCCGGAGAGGTTCCAGGCTCCCAGCTGGTTTGCCCGATGGATGCAAACATCTGTATTTTGTCCTGCTGGAAGATATTTGTGAAGAAAACACACGTGGCCCACGTGGGTCCTGAGGAGAGAGGGAAGAGATGTGTGACTAAAAAAGAACCTCCCCAGACTCCCAGAAAGCCCTAAAATCAAGTTGTCTCCCCAATGGTGGTGAAGAGAATATTAAGGAGATGTGTCCACTCCGTCCTTGGCTCTCCTCGGCGCCAGCTGTGCCCCACATCTGGCAGAGGGGTGTTGGCACCTGTGCTGGGAGTGCTGCACTGGGAATGTGTGGGCTCCTGGTGCAAGGGGGAGAGCTCGGGTTCTCGGGAGAAAAACATCAGGAATTGGGTGGGAAACGGCCTCGTGGAGTCGCTGATGGCACTGCAGAGCTGGGGCAGGAACTGGGAAGTCAAGTCTCTCCGTGTCCCTTATTTATTCTGATGGCAACAGCAGCTTTGAATTTCCCTGGGTTTCTGTCCCGCCGCTGGGGCTCAGGGCGAGGACCCGCAGTGTCCCCCTCGGGATCCCAGCTCTGGGGGTTGCAATTGTTTTAAGGAGGTTTGGGAAGGAGTTGTTTCCCCCCTGAGAGGCCGTGTCCCCTCTGGCCCCTCAGTGAATGCCCTCAATAAATCCATGAACTGTTGGGCTGTTGATGTGCCTTTTTTTGGGGGTATCGAAGTGCTTTTGGGGCCATTTAAGTGGTTTTTTGGGGGCTAAATAAGTGGGTTTTTAAGGCTGCTTGAGTGGGTTTTGAGAGCTGTTTAGGAGGGTTTGGGGCTATTTAAGTGACTTGGCTATTTAAGTGGGGTGTTTTTTTTTTTTGCTATTTAAGTCAGTTTTGGGGCTATCTAAGGGATTTCTTGGCTATTTAGATGTTTTGCGGGCTATTTAAGTGGGGTGGGTTTTTTTGCTATTCAGTTTTGGGGCTATTTAAGGGATTTCATGGCTATTTAGGTGGTTTGGGGGCTATTTAAGAGGGGAGGCTTTTGCCATTTGAGTCAGTTTTGGGGCTATTTTAAGGGATTTTGTGGCTATTTAGGTGGTTTGGGGGCTATTTAAGAGGGGAGGCTTTTGCCATTTAAGTCAGTTTTGGGGCTATTTAAGGGATTTCGTGGCTATTTAGGTGTTTGGGGGGCTATTTAAGAGGGGTTTTGGGTATTGTGGGGTTTGGCCATTTAAGGGGGATTTTTGAGGGCCATTTAAATGGATTTTGGCTATTGGGTTTTTTTGCCATTTAAGTGGGTTTTGGCTATTGATTTTTTTGCCACTTACGTGGCATTCTTGGGGCTATTTAAATGTGTTTTGGCTATTGGGGTTTTTGGCCATTTAAGTAGAGTTTTGGGGGCTATTTAGGTGGGTTTTGGTTATTGGTTTTTGTGGCCACTTAGGTGAAGTTTTGTGGCTATTTAAATGGAGTTTGGCTGTTGGGTTCTTTGGCCATTTAGATGGGGGTTTTGGGGGCTATTTAAATGGGTTTTGGCTATTTAGGTGGAGTTCTTTGGGCTGCTTGCTTTGGTTTTGGCCGTTGGGGTTTTTGGTCATTTAAGTGAGGTTTTGGGGGCTATTTAAAGGTGTTTTGGCTATTTAGGTGGAGTTTTGGGGGGGGCTACTTAAATGGATTTTGGCTATTGGGTTTTTTAGCCACTTGAGTGGGGTTTTGGCTATTGAGTTTTTTGGCCATTTAAGTGGCGTTTTTGGGGCTAGTCACGTGTGTTTTGTCTGCTGGGCATTCTAGCCATTTAAATACCTTTTCTCGGGGATATTTAAGCGCTTCCGCGCCCCCACAGCCCCCGCTTGCCCCGGGGAGGGGCNCCCCCCCGCCCCTCAGCGCGGCCCAAGATGGCGGCGGGCGGCGCCGCGGCCGCGGCCGGGCCCGGCTGGGACGTGGCGGTGCGGCCGCTGCTCTCCGCCTCCTATTCCGCCTTCGACATGAAGGAGCTGCCGCAGCTGCTCGCCTCGGTCATCGAGAGGTGAGGAAAGGGAATAGGAGTGCTGTCCGCCCCTCAGGAGGTGCGGGAGCGGCTGAGGCGGGGCCCGCGCGGGGTGAGGGGGGCAG